>PVJD01006316.1:0-100132 GCA_004026545.1 Mormoops blainvillei
ATCTCAGTGACTGGGCAAATTCTTTTGCAGTATGGTACTAAACTCTATCTGATCAAATATTACTTGAGTTTGTAGATAAGAAAGTTTGCTTTTAAAAGTAGATGCAGTCTTGTATTTCAATCTTTGTACTTCTTTCATGCCTCTCCAAAAAGTATCTGAGGAGTGAAATTCAATGAGTAGCCAGAAATTTCTTATTGACTGTACTTTACTTATTCTACTCTAAGAAAATCATAATATTGTTGAACAGTGTTGTATTACTAAGATTATACTATGTGTTTAGGGTATTTATGAAAAGTTTTTTTTAAAAATCAAGTGGTAATTGTCTTATTGAGGAAGATATCCAGAATGCTAATGTTTGTCAAAGTTTGTTTTTTTTTTAACCTCTCCCTTCTCGTGATATTAGGGGACATGTAAAATTATTTGTTAATGCTAGGGAAAATAAGGTAATGCTTGTAATAAGTTGAAATAAATCAGCCAGATTTGTAAAACAAAACTAAATACTTAAGACTTTTTCACTGTATTGAATACCATATATTCAATACTAATAAAGTCATGTCTCACCAAGATGCTGCTTGTTTAGAGTATATGCTGTATATACCATGAGTGAATCTTAAAGTGATCTTAGTTGATGTCTCTAAAATATTATAAATTAAAAGAAAGTATCTTTGGAAATTTGTATTATAAATCCATTTCACATCTAATTCATATAATATGATATTTTTATAAATTCTCCTAATTTGAATAAACGTACCTTTTTAAATGTCTTAATTTCACACGATTCAAATTAATTACATGAACAGATTTTTTTGAACCAAGAATTAATAAGTCATTTATACACAGGAACAAGGGATTATATTAATCTCACAGAAAGATTTTACAGTTATATCTTATATTTTGGAGAGAGGTTTCTTCCTGTCATCTCCCTGTGAAATAAAGTTCCACACAACACTGATCTGACATCTGTCACTAGAGGTATACTCAAAGGATTCAGCACAAAGATTTTTGCCAACTTCAAATATAATAAAAAAATAATCTTGTGGGAAGTACTTACATGTAGTAATAGTTGTTTTAAAAGGGAAAGAGGTAAATGTTTTAAAATCTCTTACCCCACCCATTTTTCAGTAGGATTTTTATCTTTAGGGAAATACTTGTCATTAAAAAAGAGAAATATCTTATATATGCATGATATTCCCATAATGTCTAGGATTAAAAGGATGTTCCTGGAGTACAAAGGAGTTTGAGTAGATATAAATGTCTGAAATGACAGAAATTTTCTGAAGTACATAGAAATGGTTAGCTTGGGTTTGTAGTCTGTTTAAAACTGAATTAACTAACTACTGATATATGACTAGCTAAAACTGCTGTTGAATTCCTGTTAGATTATAAAAGATTACTTGATTGAATTTTCTTAGTGTTATTTTTTTTCTTAAAAAAAACACAGGGAACTTTCTTTGTAGAGCACTGATTAGTATTAAATATGATACCATTTAACCACTTAAAGTATTCTAATGATAATTTTCTTTCTCATTGAATTTAAAACTGTAATCCAACATTTTTCACAAGAAACTATACATGTTAAACTATTCACTTAGTTATAAAAGAGCCATTATATAAGCAACTCCTCCTTGTTGGCAGGAGTTCAGACTGATGCAGCCACAGTGGAAAACAGTTTGTAATTTCCTCAGAAAATTAAAAATGGAACTGCCTTTTGACCCAGCAATTCCCCTGCTGGGATTATACCCTAAGAACCCCAAAGGACCAATTCAAAAGAACTTATGCATCCCAGTGTTCATAGCAGCAGAATTTACAGTAGCCAAGAACTGACAACAGCCTAAGTGCCCACCAGTAAATGAGTGGAACAAAAACTGTGGTGCATTTACACAATGGAATACTATGCAGCTGAAAGAAAGCAAAAGCTCCTACCCTTCACAACAGCATCGATGGAACTGGAGGGCACTATGCTAAGTAAAATAAACCAGTCAGTGAAAGACAGATACCATATGATCTCACCTTTAAGTGGAACCTAATAAAAAAATAAACAAGCAAGCAAAACAGAACCAGCAACAGTGAAATAAAAAAATAAACTGACAGTAACCAGAGGGGAGGAGGGACAGGGATAATGGGGAAGAAGAAGGGGAAGGCTCATCAAGGAACGTGCATAAAGGACCCATCTACAAAGCCAAATGGGGGAAGAATTGAGGGTGGGGCGGGGTAAAGTGGTGGCAGGAAAACGTTGACAAAAAATAGGGGAGACTAAGAATAGTATAGGAAATTGAGAAGCCAAAGAACTGATATGTACAACCTATAAACATGAACTAAGAGGCGTGGGGATGATGAGATGGGGTGCATGGTGGAGAGTATAAAGGGGGGAAAAATGGGACAACTGTAATACCACAATCAATTAAATGCACCAAAAATAAATAAAATATACTTTTAAAAAAGATTATGTGCCAGATAATATGACTTACAAAGAGAATGAGGGCTGTCGGTGGTAGCAAAATTTGCAAATATTTAATCCAAGAGAAAATCTACAAAACACCTAAGAAAATAGTCATATATAAGCACTAAAAATTTCAGAATGTCTAATCATTTTTAGCTGAAATCATCTGGATTGTGTTCATATAAATTTAGAATCTTAATATCAGAAGAAATCTGGCGTAGCCTCTTTAATCTGCAGAAGAGAAAACTGATGCTCGAAATCGTGAAATGCTTTGTTAATATATTGGTCAGCTTGAATTGTCATAACAATACCACAGGTTGCTGGCTTAAACACCAGAAACTTCTTTTATCACAGTTTTGGAGACTGGGAGTCCAAATCAAGGTGCTAGTCTAAATGGTTTTTATTGAGGTCCCTCTTTGTGGCTTGCTGATACATGCCTTCTCACCAAGTTCTCACATTGCCTTTTTTTCTGAGACAGAGTGAGAGAGAGAGAGACAGACAGACAGACAGAGACAGATGGATATCTGGATTTCTTCTTATAAGGGCACTAATCAATTAGGCCCCACCTTTATCACTTTATTTAACCTTATAATTGCCCTGGCTAGCCCAAGACTGAGGGCTTTTCTGAGTGGTGGAACTTTCAGTGCTAAAATTGGGACAGTCCCAGACAAACCAGGACAGTTGGTCACTTTAGTAATAAACCTAGACCTAGGGCCCTGGCCTCCTAATTGCTCTCCATTTCCTTTTCTGTGAAACATGTAACTAAAACAGCTTGTCTTCTGCATTTTGATAATGTTGTTTGTTACTCTTCATCATCTAGTTTTTGCCCTTTTGTTCTTCTTTGATTCCCAGTGAACATTATGAGGAGAATTATTATATTGGGTTGGCCAAAAAGTCTTGTTTCTTTCCATAAAATAAAAGACACATTTTTAATTTTCACCAGTAATGATATTGATTTGGGTATTTTGAGTATGTCAGCTATCCTGAGTGATATAATGTTGATTGTTCTCAATTAATTTCTCAATTTGATTGCTATCAACTTCAAATGGTCTACCTGACCACGAAGCATCGTCCAGCGAGAAATCTCCAGCACAAAACTTCACAAACCACTTTTGATACATTTAATCAGTCACAGCACCTTCTCCAAACACTGCACAAATCTTTTTTTGGGTTTTCACCTTTCTTGAAATAATAAAGCATAATATGCCAAAAATGTTGCATGTTTTCTTCCATCTTCAATATTAAGATGGCTACACAAAAATTCACCAGTTTTGATAAGTGTTTTAATGCATGGTGATATGACAGCTGTCACAATACTGTCTAGCTGTTTCAAATGAAGTTAAAGATAACTAAGCATTACTAGAGCCATCTTACGAAAAAAAAGAATGGACTTTTTGACCACCCAATAGACTGCCCACACTTTACTGTTATTATTTCATTTCTCTTTCTCTTCCAAGACTCAGAATTCCAGAAGTTTGGATTTTTATTTTATTCTACATTACATCCCCCAGTGTCAGTTGTATATGAAGTCTTCTATAAGTTACCATTGAATGAAAGCCAGGAAGTTTGATTAATTAAAGGATTTATTGTGAATGCTTAGAATAAGTGTTAATTTTTTAAG
This sequence comes from Mormoops blainvillei, assembly GCA_004026545.1. Lineage (NCBI taxonomy): Eukaryota > Metazoa > Chordata > Mammalia > Chiroptera > Mormoopidae > Mormoops > Mormoops blainvillei. The sequence goes on from PVJD01006316.1 coordinate 4,062, forward strand.
TGAGAAAACTTAGTTCTTCACAGATATAAAAAGTATTTTTTTTACCAGCAATACTTTTGAATGTGTAATTGTAACACTTTGCTATGGTTTATTTGTAAAAACATAAGAATGTATTATTTGCTATAAATATGAACCCACAATTTACCCTCAAATATAGTTTGAGAAATAAATATGGGACTATTAATTTAAAACCAAAGATATTTTAGAAAATTATGACTGTAGGATATAGTAAAAGTCACCCTAGCAAAGATCAGTAAACCTTGGTCAATAGTCCACACATTTGGTTGGTGTGTTTTTATAAGTTTGTAAAGTGCTTTCCTTGCAATTCAGGGAGGTTAATTATCATTAAACCCATTTGGCAAATTACAAAACTAAAGCCCAATGAGGCATATGATTTTTCAAAATTAAAAAGCTAGTAAATGATCAAATTCAGGCTTGAATCTAGGTTTTCCGTGTCCAAACCCTTGCAGCAAATTGCCTCTCATTTCAGCATAACGGAAGGTTTGGTTGTAGTAGCTCATTTCCAGGAAGCATTACAGAACCAGCTCTGTCATTTGCAGTGTTCTGAAAATGGGAAATATTACATATGGGTTTTTCTGACTCTGGCAACCTGTAAAATGAGGAACCACTCTATTTTAAAAATTCTAATAGAATCATAAGTAAATGTAGGCAAATCGATACAAAGTTTCCCTTCCCCCAAAAGATTTTAAGGTATCCAGGCAGTAGAACCTATATATTTTTAATAATAAACCACCTGATAATCCGAGTAATTATAGAGCTATCTATCAGTTGGTTTTGTATACGTAGGTTCCCAGAGTATATATGTTTTGTGTACACAAGGTTGGCTGCCGTTCTCAATATTTTACAAATCAGAGTCGGCTCTCCAGAGAAATGGTTCACCCAGGATCACTTCATGTCAGAGGTGGAGTTGGAATCCAACTTTTCCCAGGACTCAAAATATTTCAGTGTCTCAAGCTATTTTTAGAATTTGATGGTCTCTTTTGGTTCACTGAAATATATATGTTTTCTATCAGTGTTATCAGTATTTGAATTTTGTGGAGATGTGGTTGATAATTTGCTAAGAAGAAAATTGCTGTGTGGATACAGTTTGTCTTGGAAAAAATCCATGTAAGGGAAGATTAGACTATCAAGTATGTGTTGGATGGAATGTTAGGCCCTCTTTCGAAACTTTCTTTTTTCTCCCTGTAAGTCTTTTAAACTTTCTTTCCTGTGGGACTATTTGCAGGAGTTTTCAGTAGGTAATCTCTCTGATTCACTGTTGTATTCAGTTATATAAGACCTCATTCTACAGCAAAATGCACAGGAGCTCATTCATGGTACTTGGCATTTTACAATGGCATCATATAATATAGTGACAAACAGTACCATTTGTTCATAATTCATGACCAGTAGACACAAACCTTTCAAGTTAAGGGTTTGTCTGTGCCTGATTTTATTACATTGAAGCAAGAACATTCACCATTTTTGACCTCTGCAATAACTAAGCACCCTAGATGACATAAGGACAGGATATCATTCTTAATTTTAAATGGTTATATTTGTTCAGCTTATTTGATGGTTGACCTTTATTTACAACCATTGTGTTTTATTTCTTGTGTTTAATGGGCTCCCATCATTGAGAATCGCTGAACAGGTTCTTGAGTTTAAAGACAAATGTTGCACCATTGTGGTACTACGCCAGTGGTGACATTTTAGATTCAGTTTCTATTATTGTATCATGGGGTTATTGTTCCCTGTAATTCTTTATGTAAATCAATGTACCAAAATTTATAATTTTTGATCAGCAACATTAATATTACTTAAGTCAATAAGTCCGGAAGTTTTTAAATTTATAGAACACTAAATTAATTTTATAAAGAAACAATTATCCATAAGATCTTTTAATTCCCATATCTTCGTTGTTAGAATACGTATAGGCAAATGTCAGTACTAAAAGATTGCTTTAGTCATCTCATTTCTCCAGCAATGAAGATGCTTAGATATCAGCTTGGAAACCTACTCCAAAGTTCTCACCTTCAGTCCCCTTCATGTCATTTAATATCTGAACAAAACAGAGGCGTCTTCTGATTTTACCCCTTCTTTTAAATTGCAGCCCTCTAAAAGTCAGAAACTTACGATCATGGCTCCCCAATTCTGTAATCTCGTGAACACACTACCATGTGCTTTGTCCTTCAGTTAAAAAAATCATCCCTGTTTTTACTATTAAGATGGAGGGCACTTGTCTCTTTATGTCTCTATACTTTAGTAATCTGCACATAGAGATTGACTCCTTAAGTAGAAAGAAAACTTAATGAAAGTATTGTGTGTTTTCGTCTTTAGAAATGGATTCTTCTAAGGTAGCTCTCTAAATTTTTCCAAATGATCAGTCCATTTTCTAGATTTATGTTAATATGGGGATGCATTATATCTTTCTTATTCTCTGGAGCCTACATTATGGAACTGAGATGGGAGAAAAGGCAAACCTGTGTTGAGCACAGAAATTAACCCGTTTTGTAGATCTACTTCTTCAAATTAGTGTAGTTATGAAGAGTATGTCTATAAGAATTCCTTTTTTTGAAAATTTGAGTTCTAGTTAAAAGACACAAACTCATACCTTTACTATCCTACTTGCCTCTAAAAATACTGGTGCTCCGTGAGCTTATTTAAGGATTTTTCTCTAAGTTGAAATACTCATTAATTTACATTTATTGGTGCAAATTAGTCAGCTAATACTTTAAAAGTAACACTTGTTTGTTTTCTCAGAATTTGATTACATCTGTTTAGATATCACATTTACAACACTATAGGTTGTGTGAAAACTTCATTATACCCCCCACCAATTTTCAGTTTATTAAATTCTCTGGAGAATAGTAGTTTGTAAATGTAATTTTTCTGATGCAGAATTGATTAGCATTCCTTGTTAATACTGACTGCTTTGGAGACATTTTTTTTCTCTCTCAATATTTTTTCTGTTTTACTTATATATGTGAAAATGTTCTGTCCTCTAAGCAGACACACACACAAACCCCATGCCCTTAACTGTGATTTTTAATACTGTGAATGAAGCCTATCCTGGTATCCCTGGTACTAACTCTGTGTTACAGTTAAATGTGCTTCCCATACATCCAGATAATTTGCTGTAAGGGGTAATACAAATATGTATATCTATGTGTCGAGAGAGAGAGAGAGAACTGTGTGTGTGTGTGTGTGTGTGTGTATCCGTATATCTATACACACACACACACACACACACTTTTGCCTTGTGTACTAGCTGTGGCTAATTTTGTCCTCCCATATGCAAAACCATGACCTTTTTGATATGGAAGACATTCCAGTTTTTGAAAGCTTTATGTAAAGGAAAGGATCAAGGAAAAGGAATTGCAAGTTAGACCAAGTCGAAAAGTGCATTTGTGTGTGTGTGTGTGTGTGTGTGTGTGTGTAAAGAGAGAGAAAGAGAGACAGAGATTGAGAGACAAATTAAGAGAGAAAGAAAATGAAATAGTGAGAAGTAATCAGGAATGATTTTCAGAATTCGATGATCAGAGAGAAACAGAATTGAATTAAATATTTGTTCTTATACATAAATTGACAAACTTGTAAAAAGCATTTAAAAAACAAAGTTAGAGTTGCTAAATTATATTCCTTATCTCCTGACTGTAATAATTATTAAGAATCCAACAATAAATATTTATATATAGAAATGTACTTAATGAGCCATAAATACATAAACCAAGTTTATGGCCCATTAAATATAGGTACATTTTAATGGAACACAAAGAATGAATACATCTGTGTTTTCTTCCATTAAAAAATATACTGATATAAAAAACATAATCAATATTATGCCATAACTAGACTTGTTGATGTCATACTGACAAACAATGGGGTAGAGTTAACTTTTCTGTTAGGTAGTATGGCTAGGAGAGATGAATAATTCTCTAGTTTACAAAAAACTTTTTGTTTTTTAATTTCTTGATGAGTTCCCTTTATATCAGGGGTGGCAATAAACAATTTCAGCACTAAAACAGACAGAAAAAAGTTGATTTATGGGACTAGCTGTACGTCTTCCTTGGTTCTCCACAAAGAACTTTTCCATAAAGGATTTAAATGAACCCAACTGGCTTAGTATTCTGTGAATTGTTGTAGTCATTTTCTGAGTTTAAACTTATGACTGATTTTTTAAAATTCTCACAGTGGGGGAAAGTTGACAACATGAACAGCATTAAGTGAATATAATTAGTAAGTTTGAAAACAAATGCCTTTTTATGCTATGAAATACCTTCTTGAAGATTTTGACCCTGTAAGAGACTGTTGTTCAAAAAATGTGGTTAATATGACCGAATGTGACCAATCATGTTGCAAACTGACTTTCCTATCAAAGGAAGCCATACTAACAATGAAGGCCTGACATAACTTTAAGAAGGAGTGCTGATTACTATGGAAGGGGAGTTATAAAGCAGCAGTTAATAGTCAAATAAAACTGCGAACAAGTTATCTCTGTGATAATTTTAGGGAATCTAAGAACTATTTATGTACAATTGACTCTTGAATGATATTGGGGTTGGTGGTGCAGATACTTGAACAGTAGAAAATTCACATATACCTTGTGGCTCTAAAGTCAGCCCTCAGCATCCATGGATCCTACCAATCACATGTCAAAAACTGTATTATCAAAAAGTGCATATCAAAACCATGAAAACCACAGTTAAGGCCAACTGTATTTATTGAAAAAAAGCTGCATCTACGTGGACCCGGACAGTTCAAACGCATGTTATTCAAGGGTAAACTGTACATGTAAGTACTTTTTAGCTAGTAATAGGGCAGCAAGTTGGCCACGTTTTTTGGCACTTACTTTCTGTGGAACCCTGTGCCAGATACTTTGCAGGTATAAAGAGAAATAAAACATGCATCTCCAGTGCTTGAGGGCCTTATGAACTGGTTGCCAGATACAGAAGGTTGTAATTCAAAAACAAGAGTAAGGGAGGTAAATAGTGGAAGTGAGGGGATTTGGGGTGGGAGTGGGGGGATGGCTTTTATATAGTACCATACTCAAAACCTAATCTATGTTACTATATAAATATGGTTAACTAATTGTAAGATGATAACACACCCTGTTTCATGATAGTCCATACTGTAAAGCTGTACCACTTCTTTAGACAGGAAAAGCACAATACCAGCACCATTGACATGTACCTTACTTCTCTCCCCCAAAACAATCACCTAGATTTTTCTTTTTCTGACTCCTGTCATGGGGAAAAACACAAAGCCTTGCCATTTTTTTTTCTTTTTTAAAAGATTTTTTTCTCTTTACTATCTGCATTCTCAAAATATTCTCTTCCCTTTTCATGCTATAATAAAGTATCTTTAAAACTACTTCTCATAAGCTCCTACCTATTTCTACTACAATTAAATGTTACTGTTTTTTGAATTTTGCATAAAATTAATCAGTACCTATTCAAAAATAATAAGACAGTGGCACTATTTGTGACTATTGCATGTTTGGTCCTTTCCTGATTCACTGATTTGGCAAAAAAAATTTTTTTTTTCCTATAGTAAGACAAAGTCATGTTATTTTACGGTTAAATAAAAATGAAGAAACTCACTATATAAGGCTTTCTATGAGGTATCATTCTAGGAATGAAGCAACTTGCTACAAGGAAATATAAGCTGTTCAGAGGATGACTGTTTAGAGGAAGGAATTTAGTTTTTAAATTCAAGCAAATAGCTAGATACTTATCTTAAAACAGAATATTTTACTTGGAAACCTGTGCTAAGGAAAGTGGAATAGCATTTGGGGAGAGATGTGGAAGCAAAATGCCAAGGATTTTTCATCAATCAAAGTCTGGTACATACAAATCCGTTTGTGTTTCTAAATCAGGGACCATGAAGTCAATGAGAAAGGCCAGGGTAGTCATCAACTTCTGAAAGCATCTCCTTAGGACTTTGTTGTGTTGTCATTATTTCAGAAGTAAAATGTGTTCATGACCTAGAGAGATTTGAAATTAATGTGTAATTTTTGGAAGTGACTTTACCAAAGTATAATTGGCAGTCAAATTTACTCATTTTCAGGGATACAGTTCATGAATTTTGTTATTTGTATACAGTTGTGTCTCCTTTGCCACAATCAAGATACAGAATAGTTCCATCAACCTGTATGGTTTCCTCATGACCCTTTTCTATCAGTCCCCGCTCCCAGCTCTAGGAAACTACTCATTTGCTTTCTGTTAGCATAGTTTCACCTTTTTTAAAAGAAATTCATTTGAATGAAATTATCCAGTACTGCTGTTTTTTGTGTTAATTTGTGTTTGGTGTGACATTCACTTAGAATAATATGGTATATATCAGTATTTTGTTTTTATTGCTATATAATATTCCATTTTATAGATATATCACACTTGTTTCCATTTATCAATTGATGGACTAGTGGGCTTTTTCTATCAATAGTTTTTGGCCGTTACAAATAATGCTACTATTAATATCCATGTATAAGACATAAATTTCATTTATCTTGGATAAATACCTCAGGGTGGGACTGCAGGGTCATATGGAAAGTATAGGTTTAATTTTAAAAGGTACTGTTTTCCAAAGTGTCTATACCATTTTACATTGAGACCTACAATTAAATTAAACCATAATGAGATACAATTCCATACCCATGAGATGGGCAAAATTTTACAAATCTGATAATACCAGGTTTGAGTAAGAATTATGTATCAAAGGGAACTGTTGGTGAGAATGTAACTTGGTACCTCCATTTTGGAAGATACTTTTGTACTATCTAGAAATGTTGAATATACAATACCCAGCAATACCACTCCTCATATATTCTCCAGATGAACTATTTTACATAAGGACTTTGGAGACATGTATAACAATGATAACAGCATTAAAGGATACTATCAACAGAGTAAAAATGCAACCCATAGAATGGATGAAAATATTTGTGAATCACTTATTAATCTTGAAGACATTATGCTAAGTGAAATAAACCAGACATAGAAGGAAAAATATTGTATGATGCCACTTATATGAGTTACCTATAATAGTTAGTAAAGAATGAAAGTAGAGTAGTGTTTGCCAGGGCCTGGGGGTGGGATGTGTGTGTGGGGAGGGGACAGAGAGTTACTGTTTAATGCATACAGTTTCCATATGGGATGATGCAAAAGTTCTCGAGATGTGCAGTGATGATGGTTGTACAACTGTATGAAAGTACTTAATGCTACTTAACTGTACACTTCAAATAATTACAATGGTAAATTTTATTTTATGTATACTTTATTATAATAAAATAATGTCAACAGTAGCATTATTTGTAATAATACTAGTAATAATGACCCTCTCAATGGAAACCATATAAAGGAAATGTTCAAAAGGAGAATATTATTAAAATTATTTATATTAAATTATTATATTGTAGTATATATATAATATATAGTAGTAGAAATGAGTGAATGCATATAGCTGCAAACATCAGCATAACTATGTAATTTACCTCTGGCTAGCTGCTTCTCAATGTTAAATTCTAATTATGCTTTACCAAATATTACATGTCTTAGACCTTCAGAGTTATTAAGTAGCTAATACCACTAATGACGAACCACCAAAAGTGATTAATTTAGAGTATGTATACATAGCAAAATTAGTTTTAGACACCCTTTCCGTGGTGGTGATAACCTTTAAAGCTATATACAGGAAAAAAAAACAACTAAAAACTATCTCACCCACTTTCAAACCTCATACATATAAAACAGTTGATTAAGTAAAATACTCATGACAATTAAAAAAAGTTTCAGTTAAATGCTTAAACCATTTCTAAGAAGAAACCACCTAACACCTTAGAAATATTCAGGCTTGGAAACTGTTTCTAAACCAATTTAAAATAATTTGATTTTTGTTAAAGCTATTCTCAGAGGAATTTCTGTTTGGTAAGCCTACTCTACACAGGTTGTTTAACTAAGATCACTTTTAAGTACCAGTCCAGCTTTTCCTTTTACAGTATAGACATAATTCATTATTTCTGGCCATTCCTAAAATAAGTATAAATGGTTGTTGATTTGCCACTGTTCCTGACTAGTTGAGGCTAATGCATATATGTAGGGCATTCTCCTTGAATAAGTGGAGCTAGAAAGGAGAACACCGAGAGGTGGAGCAGGAAGACAGGAAACACAATTTGTCTTCTCTGGCAAACTAACATCACAAATGGCTTGCTGGGCCTAAAGGTTGACAGTTGAGATGAATATTTGTGCAATTTAGTGTTGTCACTGTTTCAAGTTTAAGCTGTCCTTTCACAGATTGCTACCATAAATTAAGCTAACAATTGTAAAATTCTTAAATTGTTTGACTTTTACACAATTGTTATAATCTGTTTCCTTTTTGTTGGAAATATAATACCAACACCGAGATTGTGAAACAGGGATGATCAAGCCTACATAAAGAACTAAGACGTGTATCCACTGTAAATTAGTTTTGACTGAATTATTGTCAGCCCTGGTCATGTAGAGCCTGGAAAATCATTTTTGATGACAGATTTAGAAGAAAAGCCAGGAAAGGGTGTATATTAAACTTGGCTGGTCATAGCAACAGACCTAATGTCTTTATGGTAATTGCAATCCTTAAAAATGCATGATCTTTGTCAATGTTATTGCAGTGTGTGGTGGTGTTGAAGAAAGCAGTAATTTGTAAACAACCCTTGTCAGAGAACACAGAACTTGATTTTGTTTAAATAAAGGAGACTAACATTAGAATTCACGTGTTCTATCAAGACTGGCAAATAGTAATCATTTTGATATATGCACTGGAGCATTCATGATTGCTAAAATATTAACTGTTCCATGAATATACAAATATAATAGGCATAAAAGAAGCCACAATTAGGGAAAATTTTACTAAAAAGAAATGAAATTGAATTATCTGATCATGTTGGTAGTTTGGACGGACTTATTCCAATGACTCAACCAGATGCCTTCATTGCATTTCACTATCTCCTTTCTTGCCAAGGACAATCCAATACAAATGTATATTGCATAGTCTTGCTGTCTGTCAGAACGCTGTCCTTGACCCAGAGGGATTAGGCCATTCTGGTTTATTCTTGAGTATAGGATCTGTTGATAAGTTTGCTAGGTTTCATGTGGCCATTTGTATAAACCCCAAGGGGAAATGGGGGGTATGCTGGCTGAAGACCGTCCTTCAGATGCAATCTATATACAAGGACTTTTATCTCACATTACAATTTTCATACACTTTAAAGACAGACCTACTTAAATGTGTCTTGAAACGTTTTCCTTAGTGATATCCACACTGCTATACTACTTCATTTCTTTTGCTTTTTATATGAAAATTGGGTTCGTGTCTGATAAATACTCATTCTGCAGCAATTTGTGCCAGGAAACCTGGTGTTCCTCCTGCACATTCTTGCCTCTTTCTGGAAGAGAACATCTTCTTGCAGTTGGCTGCTTATGTGCTCCTTTACTCATGCTGATCATCCTCTGTGCCACTTTGCAAGGTGGGTGCGAGACTTCTTTAGGTAGAAGCATAAGTTCCACAACTTTGTTCCTGTATATTATATGGTAGGTATTCCATAACTACATTCTCACTCTGGACCTGGAACTGCAAATGGGATTGTATTATACAGTGTGCCTGTGTCATGGACAGGCAGTATGCTTCCTCTTCCTGCTGCCTTTTTTTTTTGTGTACATTCATTCACCCACTGTATCCTGATCTCTACAGGTTCATATGAATAAACTCTGTATGATGCATGCGTCGAGGCATTTGTCTCCTTAAAGCCAGTGCACACTGGCCCTGAAATTAGGAGTGGTGAAACATATTTGCAATACAGGATTTTTATGGAAAGCATTGCATCTGATGTCTGGAACTAAAATTTGATATTCTCATTCAAAATTCTTGACTGAAAAAGAAGAAAATTTTACCCTTTGTGACAGCATGGGTGGGCCTGGAGAACATCATGCTAAGTGAAATAAGTCAGTCAGAGAAAGGCAAATACCATATGATCTCACTCATATGTGGAATCTAATGAACAAATTGAACTAACAAGTAAAATCAAGACAGACTCATAGATGAAGAGCAGGATAACAGCTAGTGGGGAGGAAGGTTAGGGGGTGGAGGGATTGAGAAAAAAGGAAAAAGGACTCATGGACATGGACAACAGTGTGGAGATTGAGGGGTATAAGGGGGTTAATGGTACTGGAAAACTGCAATGAAAACAAAATTATTGAGTAAATATTTAAGTAACAATTCAGATTTGCCAATCAGAAGTATGTCTATTGTTTGAGTTAGAGTTGAAAAGCATAAATGATCTGTTGGATTATCTAGCCCATCACTCTGGTAATGCAAAGTAGACAAGACACACTGCAGTATCATGTATTTTCAGTACAGCTTTAGGAGAAGGATGAGGGGCAGTTTAGAAGACTTACGAACAGTGTACCTAGAACATTTACAGCATGGAGCATATTGTTTGCATCATCTACTCTTGGATAAGTGCATAGTAAATTATACAAATCAGTCTCATTTTCATGTAAATTAATTAAGAACATTCACAGCGATTCTGTCCTTCAAATGCCACAAACTGCTAAACAATTCCTCTGTAGTTTTAAATTGACACTAAGCTTTGAAATTATGTTGACACTTCAACTTGTTACATGTGAATGTAATTATGAGAGGGCCCAGGCGAGCTGTGGGCAGTTGTCAAGCACCTTCTTGCCTGGGCATTTCTTTCAAACAAGTCTAGTGGGTCTCAAAATTTAGCATGCATCAAAATAACCTGTAGGTGAAAACAGAATTATTTTTCCGGTATGTTGAAACACGAGCTGATAGATGCCACCCTCAGAGTTTCTGATTTAGTGATTTGGTATTTGACCCCAAAATTTGCATTTCTTCCACATTCTCACATAATGCTGATTCTGCTGGTTCAGGGACCACGGTTTGAGAATTGGTGAGGTGGTCATTGCCCACACATTCTCCTTTCTCATGAATTTTAATTCTTATTTCTTCCATTGCTTCATCGCCTCAGGCCAAATGATGCTGAACTTATTCACGACAAAGAGTTACAATAATTTTTGTCACTAACCTTACCATTTTCCCGCTCTTGGCTCTGCTGTCCACTCTAACTATTGCTTAGTTATTATCCATAGTCACTATTTTGAATAAATTAACTTACACATTACCTCCTCTTTCTGGCTAGCCATTCTTTTTAATTTTGCACCCTGACACTGTATTGAAACTGTGCTTGAAGGTCACTGAAGATTTCTCTAATCATCAAATTGGTCCTCATTATCTTTGGCCTCTCTCATGCATTTAATCATTCAATGAATATTTACTGAACAGAACTGATACAGTCCTCATTTTTAATGAGTTCAGAATCTGGTAGGTGAGACTGATTGTGGGACAAATGCTGTAACAAGTATATATGAATCAGTATGGGAAAACAAAAACAGAATTTATTAATTCTATTCAGGAAAGTTGAAAAAAGCTCAGGAGCACCACTCTCTAACCCCTCCCCCACACCTGCCCCTCCTCACACACCTTCTCCATCAGCCATGATAGTTCATTCAGTCCAGTACCTATTACACATGCAGCATATATGTCACCATGCTGTGTTCTGGTACCACCTCTGAGTAACTGTGTGACCTAGGTCAAACAACTTAAGTACTCTAGATCTAGTCCCTTATCTATAAAATTGGCATACGAATGACTAATAGACTGAAATTTTTGAAAATTATATGTTTTTAAAAAGTGATGCATATAAGGCACTTATCAAAGTAACTGGCCCATAGGCACATTATAGATGGGTAACACATGTTGGTCCCCTCCGCTTTAAGGAGGAGTAGGATACTACCACCTGATGAAGGAAGGAGGGCATCTAAGTTCAGGAAGAACGTAAGAAAACCAATAATAACCTTCACCCATTTGTACTTTCAACAAGTACATATTAAGGTATCAAGTGCTGATTATGTGTCAGCCATTGTTCTGGATGCTGAGTATATAAAAGTGTGAAAAGAAGACCAAAAGAAAAAGTCCTGTACTTGTGTAGCTGACATTCTAGTGCAAAGAGATACTCAATAAATAAGTAAATAGAGTATATATTTCTGATAATTGCTATGAAGAAAAATGAAAGAGGGAGGAAGTAAGAAGTATTAGGGAGTGTATCGCAATTTTAGATAGGCTAGGGAAGACCATGATGAGAAAGTGACTTTTAAGGATAGGTCTTGACAGAAAGAAAAAATGTAACTGAGTAAAAACCAAAACTTCCAGGCAGAGAAAAAGCCCTCATAAGGCTCTGAGTGAGACACATGCCTGGTGAATTCAAGGAGCAGCAGGTAGGAGGCCTGCATGGCTGAAGGGGGTGGCAAAGGATACTAGCTGGAGGTAGAGATATGATCATGGTGGTAACAGGGGTCAAAGCACAGAGGGACTTTGAGGTTATGCTAATAACTTATTCCATGTGAAGATGGGAAGCTACAGCTGGCTCCCATCACTTCTAATTTGGATAATGATATGGTCATGATAATATGTTACCTTATTCAATTGTGCAAGTCTATGAGCACAAGTATTATTTGATGCCCATTTATGGATGGGAAAGCTGAGACATAGAGTGTTTAAGTACCTTGCCCAAGGCTGTACAACTAATGAATGAAAGAATTAAGGTTCAAACCTTGTTCTGTCTGAATCCAAAATCTGTGCTGAAAGCTATTCTGATTAGACATTTGAATTTTATTATATAAGTTGTAGAGAACCACTGAATTTTTTAAGAGTATTTTATCAATTATGCTATTAGGATTGTCCCATTTTTTTCTCCCCTTTGCCCCCCTCCACCTGGTACCCCCATTCTCTCCAGCAAATCCCCTCTTAGTTCGTGTCCATGGGTCATACATATAAGTCCTTTGGGTTCTCCATTTCCTAAACTATTCTTCACCTCCCCCTATTTTGTACATACCAATTATGCATCTTTATTCCCTTTTCCCCCATTCTCACCCCTCTCCCCTCCTGCTGATAACCCTCCATGTGATCTCCATTTCTGTGATTCTGTTCCTGTTCTAGTTGTTTGCCTAGTTTGTTTTCATTTTTGTTTTTTTTTAGGTTCAGTTGTTGATAGTTGTGAGCTTGTTGTCATTTTACTCTTCATATTTTTGATCACCTTTTTCTTAGATAAGTTCCTTTAATATTTCATAGAATAAGGGCTTGGTGATGATGAACCCCTTTAACTTGACCTTATCTGGGAAGCACTTTATCTGCCCTTCCATTCTAAATGATAGCTTTCCTGGGTAGAGTAATTTAGGTGTAGGTTCATGCTTTTCATGACTTTGAATACTTCTTTCCAGCCCCTTGTTGCCTGTAAGGTTTCTTTTGAGAAATCAGCTGATAGTCTTATGGGAACTCCTTCATAGGTAACTCTCTCCTTTTCTCTTGCTGCTTTTAAGATTCCCTCCTTGGTGGTGGGAAAATGTTGACAAAAACAAACGAAAAAAAAATAGTGGTCGGGGGGGTGCTGGGAGTAGTGTGGGAAATTAAGAAGCGAAAGAACTGGTGTGTGCAGCCCATGGACATGGACTAAGACATATGGGGGATGATGGGATGGGGTGCAGGGTGGAGGCGATAAAGAGGGAGGGGAAATGGGACAACTATAATAGCATACTCAATAAGATATACCAAAAAAAAAAAAGATTATCTCTTTATCTTTAATCTTGGGTAATGTAATCATGACGTACCTTGGCATGTGCTTCCTTGTGTCCAACTTCTTTGGGACTCTGAGTTTGCAGCACTTCCTTGAAGTCTATTTCCTTTGCCGGATTGGGGAAGTTCTCCTTTATTATTTTTTCAAATAAGTTTTCGATGTCTTGCTCTTCCTCATCTCCTTCTGGCACCCCTATGATTCAGATGTCGGAACATTTAAAGTTGTCACAGAGATTCCTAAGCCTCTGCTCATTTTTGTGAATTCTTGTTTCTTCATTCTGTTCTGGTTGAATGTTTATCTCTTCCTGTTGTTCCAAATTGTTGACTTGAGTCCTGGTTTCCCGCCCTTCAATGTTGGTTCTTTGTATATTTTTCTTGTATATTGTCAGGCTGAAAAGAAGGGTATTTAGCAGGGACAGGTTAGAAAGATAGGCAAAGGCCAGTTCACAAAGGGCCTTTTAAGCAAAACCAAGAAGTTTATATGCTTTTTTAAGGAGATAACAGGAGCCTTTGCATTGAAAACTTTAGATGGATTCTTATTATTCTGGTCACATATATATTCTATAATTCATTCTTAAGTATATGGATATATATAATATAAAATATTCCATTCATATATATATTCCATAATATATAAATTATAATTAATTTATTATTATAAACTTAATTTATAATTAAAATTAGTTCATTATAAAAATTAAAATACATTATTTAATTTTATCCTGACAAAAATAAAAATTTGAAAACTAACATTATGGAAAGGTCAAATTCACTGAAACTATTGGATTTAGAGCAGTGATTTTCAACCTGTGTGCTACAAGAATTTTTAAAACACATAATACTTGGCTGTTTAGTCAGGGCACTAACCTCTTTCCCCTTAGATTGTCAAATAAAAGAATGGCAACAGCCAACATAAAAATAGTTGGCTGGTGTGAATGAATCAAAATTATACCTACTTTTTTTGTCAGCTCAGCCAAAAATATAGTATGTACTATATATTATATATAAAAAATATAATGCATATACCTATTGTATATGCAACACACACATATATATGGTGTGTGTGTGTGTGCTGAAGAATTTTAGTAACTAGTTTATGCATGTCCTGAAATGAAAATGGTTGAAAAGTCACCGGATTAGAGAACAGGACACATGAAAAGGGAACTTTCACTCTATGAGAGGTGGTTATACACAGGATAGTGACCAGTCATTTTCGGTTCCCACTGAGGACAGAGCAAGAAGACATAAGCTTAAATCTCAGCAAAACGGAAAATTAACTACAGAAGGGGTCCTTCAGTGAAAGACTGAGTGTGACAAGTAGATGATTAAAATGTTTTCTCAGGCT
Source organism: Mormoops blainvillei (assembly GCA_004026545.1). Lineage (NCBI taxonomy): Eukaryota > Metazoa > Chordata > Mammalia > Chiroptera > Mormoopidae > Mormoops > Mormoops blainvillei. Next base: position 19,093 of record PVJD01006316.1, read on the forward strand.
CTCTGGCTGTGTGGTGGCATATGCGTGCTCAAACTGCCTGATTTCAAAGACAGGGCAAAGTCTGCAAATTTTCAGGCTTGAATGAGAATATTTGAAATTTAAAATATACATATTTTACATGGCAGTTAGTTAAGATATTTTTGCTATCAGCCTAATGAAAATTTTGGAAACGTATTTGAACATGTCAATTATAAATATTACATTTCATAATATAGCACTCATATTTATTAGAAGAAAGAAATTATCAGAATTTGCTGCAGAAATAGATGCTGTTCTGTTAAAGCTATTCTGTATTCATGTACCATTTCAGGAAGCTATTGAAGATTAGGTAGATACAATCAGCATAAATTAAGTTATCAGTCTTTATGTGTATTATTCATTGGTCCATTGATTACAATTAAAATTGCTACATGGTTTATTAACTGATGGCACTTTATCAGTAATTGTAGTGAATTACCTCTTTTATTGTTATCATTTGTTGATAACTCAGCTTGTTAAAATATCATAAAACATTTTGAACCTTTTCAGAGAGTTCCAGTTTCTGGAACTGCTGTTGGTGTTTTTATTGTATGGAAATATATACAAGAGAGAGGACTGTAGGGTGACCATTTCCTTCACCCTTTTGCATCTTCTAAAGAGAAGTACTATATCCCTCACTCTGCCTCACTCTGGCTGGTGAGAGGGAGAGAGGGAATCACAGGCATGGATGCAAATAGCCACTAGGCTCCTTGCTGCAGCAAACCTTGAAATGTGTATAGTCACCACTGAGACTTATGCAATCTGGACAGCTATTATTGGAATATTTGATGTTAGTGTAAAATTAACATTATTCCTAGGTAACCAGATATCAAATGGAAAACAATTTTATTTCTTAATAAACTAACCCAAAATACTTTGGAAGTAATTTGACACAAACTCAGATTAGATTACATTTGTACTACTACAAGAGATGTATATATACAATTAGTATATTTGGAAGAGCAAATTATTGAATAAATGTCATTAAGCATTAGAGTTGCTGAAGGTGAGCGTTTTTTGTTGCCTTCTGTGTTGATATGGGACAACACCATAGGTCCTGAGAGAGACAGTGGCTAATGTGTGAATGGTGTATTTGTGGTAAGAGAGACTAAAGATATGATAATACAAAGTAAATATATTCTCATAAGTAAAAATTCTTTCCCCTTATATTTTCATATTAAAATTTCATTTTAAAATGATTGGTCTAAGGGTCATATACATAGAGAAACATAAAGAACACTACATATTTTTCATGCTTATTCTCTTCCAGTTTGAAACCTTAAAATGGACTCTCTGTACGGGGTTATTTAAAAAAAATAAATATGGCAATACAGATTTAGCAGTTTGTCTCCTGTACCAAGTAAAGTATTTCTTAGCTTGATAAGACAGACCCTTAGCCATGTTTACCCATGCTCTGAAGGGAATACTGCATTTCTAAAAAATATATGCATACTCTTTCTACAACTCTTTCTGATTTTGAGAAATATACCAAGATATTTATTTAACTAAAATGCTGTGCCTCATTTATATTCTTAAAATGTAAGCATTGATTCTACTAAAATTCTTAACAGAAATTAAGTTAACGGACTGATTCTGAATAAATAGTTATCACTTAAAAAGTTTTGAAAAATTAAGTGCTTTTAAGTATGTGTGTCGGCAGCTGAAGTTTTAAATCACTCATAAAATTGACAAATGAGCACCATGTTATTTTTTCATTTTTGTGTTTTATTTTCTAGTATTAGGTTGTACATTTAAAAATTATATTTGTACAGTTCGGTGTCCTGAAAAATTAGGTGGGTTTTCATTGTTGTTGTTGTTGTGTGTGTGTTTGTCATCACAAAGCTCACAAAATATAGATTAGTTTCCTTTCCCTTTGGAAGATGTATCTTTGGTTTTCCCTAATTACCTGATTTTTTTTAGGATTTTAGCATTTAGGAGTTCAGATAAATTGTGTGGAAAAAAGTCAATGTTAATTTCCTTATGATTTGGAATATCCAGCACACTCTGAAAATGATATACTTTGTGAACATATAATACCATGTAACACCGTAATCACAGGTGAAGACCTCTCTTTAGGAAATGAGCCTCCCATTCATTCCTCAACAGCTGCAAGCCTCATTTCCAACAAATTGCCATTGAGGTTTTTGTTGCTTTTGTTCTTATAGCATGTCCTTGAATTGTGTCATTTCAGCCTTGTAGGATTTTTAAGTGTTTACTGGATCAGTATGATAATGCTGACTTTTAAATATTTTACCTATATGGGAAAAAGTAACCCCAGAAATTCTAAAATAAATAATTGTGACCACTTGAACTTTCAATATCATGCCCCCTGTGTCTGTTTCTTGAGCCTGGCAACTAATATTTCTTTTAAATTGTTCATATTAGTGGTGTGTAAACCGTTATTAAAAAGCTGTAGCACAAAACAGATTCAGTCTGGGCCTGATTGACTAAATGCATTTTTTTTTTGTCCAAGTCACAAAAACAGTGAAATTAAATTACTCTGTAATTACCTAAATATCCTCCACAGCCTTGTCATAAACCTGTTTGTGAAGAATACTCATTTATTCTAAACAGAGTAATCCTTAAAGCTAAAAACCCCAAATCAGTATGAACATCAGTAGACAAACCCATCATTTTAGGATTATAGAATTAAAACATCCAATAGGATGAGAAAACTTGATACTTTATGCCATATTTATCCTTTGTTTTTCAGTAAATCCTTGATTTCATTTGCAGCTTAGTCTGTTATGAGAGTTATATTAAGGAAAACACTTAGATTCATATCATAAATATATTTGTGTCTTGTACTTTTAAAGATTTTTACCATTCTAACTGTAGCATCTCTTTTCTACTATCTCTGCAAAGGGAATACAGTTTGCAAGCAGACAAATAAACTTTGACATATCACATGACTGTGTGCCCAGATTCTGTTTATAAATCCACTTGTGGGGGTGTCAGTTATTCCTTTTTGATGGCCCATGAAAGTAAAGGAGGGTAAAATGTGTTTACTCTTTTACATTAATTTATATCAATGATAGCTAGAAGTAATTATAACCTCACAAAGAAATCTAGCTTTCAAGAATATATTTGTGTGATAAAACAAACAGTAGAATGCTGAAAACATAAGCACATGTTAACTTGGACTACTTTTAACAATACCTAAATGAAAGTTGTTGTCTCATGACAAGAATCATTCATTTTGCCATAATAATTCAGACATTTTTAAAAATATAGATTCAAGTTTAACTTTTCACTTATTTTGGTCATCCTTCTTGCTTTTAAAAGATGAGGTTTATTTTAAAATCCGGAGCATTGTTACTAGACCCCACTGGAACCTACTCCAAACTTTTAAAAATTATTTGTGATAAATTGAGTTTGTTCATTCCTCTTATTTAAGGAAAAAAATCTATATTTATGTTAGTAAAAAAATACTAAATTTTTTGTATTTCATTCCAGATCAGAGATACCAAATCAGCAGATCAAAAAACAACCCTCTTGCATTTTATTGCGGAAATTTGTGAGGAAAAATACCGGGATATCCTGAAATTTCCTGAAGAACTGGAACATATAGAAAGTGCAAGCAAAGGTAATTGATTTGTAACTGTGTTGGGACTATTCCTTGCTTAAGTATTATATTTTAAATGGTAGGATTAAATAATCTATAAATGTTAATCTCATTTTTTTCTGTTTCTTGTATAAGAAAAACAGGAAGACAGTTTCTGTTTCTGTTAGCTTATGTTTGACTGCATAGTGTGTTTTAATGCTCTGCTTTTGACTGACTATATTTTTAACACTGCTAAGTTATTGAAACTTTCATTTATCTGATGAGATAGTCTGTTCTTCCATACATTTTATAGACACTGGCGTGTACATTGGTTGCAAAGGAACTGTACTGTGGGGCTTTTGGTGACATCAAAATGATTGTGAGACATTCCTTGCTTGAGTGTGTTTAAACTCTAGGAGGTAAGAAAGGACATACATACAAATGCTTTATAAAAAAGAAGTGAATATGAAAAGTACTATACAAAAAGATAATGTACTGCAGTTTGGATAAAAGAGAAAGTACTCTTGAATGGGTAGGTAAGAGAAGGCTTCTGGAAGAGGTCAAAAGGGTGAAGAACTAGGAGAGGATTTTTACAGACATGAAAAGGACGTGCTTTCCAGAGAGCGAACAGCATGAGCAAGGCCCACTGGCAGACTGTGTTAGGGCAGGTAAAAGAGTGATTGACTCTAAGGGTGGAGCAGTAGGGTGGCATCTCACAGATTTCAATGTTATTCTAAGCAGCCGGTGGGGGGAAGCAGGGACAGGACTTGGCACCAGGGAGGAATAGGAGAGGACAAAAATGTGTCTAAAATTGTAATTTGAGCTAATTAGCCTTGTTGGTTAGTGAGTGTTGTTTACTCTAGTAAGAAGTTGAAAAGTGAAAAAAAAAGGATTATGGAAACTTTATTTGAAGATGAGATTATATATGTGGAAAAGTACACTTTCCCCCTTAGATATGAAAAGTATGCCATAAATCTTATATTTGAAATTGCACTGTAGTAAATACATTTCTCTATAACTCTGAGGACTTTCAGTAAGGACTCAAAAGCATGTACATTTCCCAAATATGTCACAATCTATATAAACCAGTTAGTGTCCTTTGAAGGAGAAAAACATGTGTCTATCTAAGCCTCAAAATATTTTTGTGTAATATTGTTTAGTGGTTGTCTCTGCTGGTCTGCTGTTGTCAATCAAGTCCTCAACATATTTCTTTAATCTAGTGTGTTGCTTTTGTGGCCCAAAGACCAGAATAACACTAGTAGACAAACTATGTCTCCACAGTACTATTTATTTGCTTTCTTTTTTATTAAAGAAAACTTTATGATGTGATGGAAAATCATACTCTCTACAACCGTAGTAGCAACTTTCTGGCAATTGCTTTTCATTTTTTTGAAACTAAATTTATTGGTGTAACATTGTTGAATGTGATCATATAGGTTTTAAGTGTACATTTCCATGATACATAATCTGTATATTGTTTTGTGAGCCCACTACCCAAATTCAAATCATCTTCCATCACCATATATTTGACCCCCTTTACTTTTTACTGTCCCCTTACCCCCTTCCAACTCGTAACCACCATACCTTTCTGTGACTTTTTGTTTGTTTGTTTTTCTTGTTTGTTCATTTGTTGCTTTAAGTCTTATATCCCACATGAGTGAAATCATATGGTCCTTTGCTTTTTCTGACTGACTTATTTCTCTTAGCATAATATTCTCAAGATCCATCCACATAGTTGCAAATAGCAGTGTTCCATCTTTCCTTATGGCTGAGTAGGATTCCGTAGTATATATGTACTGCATCTTCTTTATCCAGTCCTCTATTGAGGGACACTTTGGTCATGTCCATGTCTTATCCACCATGAATAATACTGCAGTGAACATAAGGGCACATATAACTGAAAATACATATTTTTTAGTTTATTGAGAAGATACCCAGAAGAAAGGTTGCTGGGTCATATGATAACTGCATTCTAAATTTTGAGGAGCCTCCATACTTTTTTCTGTAGTGGTTTACATTGCCACCAGCAGTGGTCCTTGAATTTAGAAACACATCTTCGTGACTGTAGGCATATATACTAACATATAACTAGTGTGCAATAATAGCAATATTTATAAAATGTATATTATAATTTGAAACATAAATGTCACAAATAAGGCCAATTCTGAAATTACATCACTTCAGGGCTATTACTAATTTTTCATTGTCCTCTACCAGAATTTTTTCTAAATTTTATTTCTTAAATATGTAGATTCAATTTCAGAAAGATTTTGAGTGAAAACACATCAAGGATATGTTTACATAAAATGATCTGTCAATTTTGCAATGGCGATTTTAAATTCTTACAGTAAGGATACTTTTCATGAATATACCTAATAAACATATTTTTAGCCAAAACATTCTGAAACAACTCTAATGAAACCTGGAATGTAGTTTATCTCAGTTTTGGTTTTTAAGGTTGAATACCTGTTTATCTATATCTATATCTATGTCTATATCTAATATCATACATATGTTTCGCTACTACTGCTATTAATAAAGGTAGCCTATAGATCACAGCATTTTGAGTTAGACTTTATAAAGTTCTGTTCTCAGCTCTATTATCAGTTCTATAACCTTGAACTACTAATTCAAACTGCCAAGTTTGTGTTTCCTCATCTGTGAAATGGAAATGGTAATAACAATAAGGTAAAATGAATTAACATGTTCAAAGTAAACAGTAACAGGGTTGGCACATAGTAAATACTTAGTTGTTTGCTATACGACTAACATTATTATTGTTGTTGTTAGTAGTTGCCGTAGCATTAATTGATATACTACTGTGATATTATAGCCACAGCTATTGCCTTGTTAGAAGAAAATCATCATGATCATAAGGGTACCTATAGTTCCTCTGGACTCAGCTAAGTATGTAGTATATTCAGTTTGTTTTCTGTGTCTGGGCTTTTGGTAAATCCTTTCATATTTTTCTTTTACGATATAACCAACTTCTTTCTCCCTATCTATTTCAAGAGCAAAATCTCTCTGTTGTATTTTGATTATTTCTGCTTTTGTGGATTTTCCCTGCCAGTGTATTCAAAAGACTGTTGCCAGAAATTCTCCTCCTATCTCACTGTTTGGGGCCTCAGCAATCCCCATTCTCAGATTATTTTCACTGGTTCTTTTTCTTTCCCTATGAAATTATGACTCAGAGTTCTCAACTCAAAAAGTTCTTAAGCACCTTCTGCCTGCTTGCATTCCACTTTCATTTCCTCCCAGTTTTAATTTCAGTGTGCCCAGACATATTTTCTTTTCAGTTGTTTTTATTTCTCTGTGTACAATTTCGTGCTGCGTCCCATGACTGCAAATCTTACCTGTCTTATCAAATCACTTCAGAATCTATTTCTTTTTATTTTTTCCTAATACTTTAATACTAAAGCCTTGGGAGAAAACACTTTTGAATTTGGTCTGAAGGAAAGAAAAAACAAAACAAAACATGGTGAAATGCCATCAATTTTTTATACCTTTTATTTATAGTTAAATACTTGTCCTTGGTATTTGAGTCTCTTCTTTGCTTAATGTACATTTCAGTCCTGTTCAAATCTCATTCTGTTGCCTTTAGTACTGTGTATAGTGTGTGTGTGTATATATATATATTTTCACAGTCCACCAGCAAAAATAAAAAGAGATCAACAGTATATAATTTATTTTATTTGATAATGGACTATCTCCTTGTGAAATGATCACCTTTATAAACAAAACCAAAACAGTAACTTTTATTCTAAGCTGAAGTGATATAGATAAGGTGAAACTGATTTAGTTAATGATTTAATTATGTAAATCATATGTAAAGAACAATTGCATGACTACTAATACTTTTTTCCTATGTTTTTAGATTATTAGAATCCAAGTTATCATTTTAATAGAGTAAGGATCTTTCCTGTTCAGTATAGCAAACAACACATTTAGTTTAGTTCAGTACTAAAGGCATTGGCATCAAATTAACTGACAAACAAAAAAGTTACTTTTAAGTAAAACTGAGGGAAAGGAATATGTGAGATCCATAGAAAATTTTCTAGTAATTGTCTTTATTCCTTCTAAAGTGAAGCTGTAGTACAAACTTAGTTTATTTTCCTAGAACTCTGCAATTCAAAGATATTGGGAAGAAACACATCACTATAAATATATCTATATCTATATCTATATCTATATATAGATATAGATATAGATATATATATATCAGAATCCACATGAATTTTTAAAATAAAATCAGAAAACTTCAAAGAAATTCAAATTAGCAGTAGATCCCTAGGGGTATATGTTCAATATTCTCTTCAATTAGGAGTATTTTGTTGGGAAAAATTTATGAAGCATGGCCTAAAGAATTGTAGAGTGGTGGTTTTGCTTTGGACTGATTTAACTCATTTATTTATCTATTTAGTTATTATTTCAGGGAGGGGGTAAGCAAGCAGGTTGAGTGAGGGGGTAGAATGCCTAACTTTCTTCTAGACAGATGTTCTCATAGTCCTTATGAAGTTCGGAATCAAATAGTACAATATAATTTCATTACCATTGTAATTAGCAAAATCATCTATAGAGAGAAAAAAATAGTTGCTATAGAGACCCTGATAACTTTGAGATATTGAAAATATTTTTGATGAACCACAACTACCTTTTGCTCAGTTATTAATTTTAAATATATGTATTTATGCATATAATTATATATAATAGATACAGAGATACAAAGCATTGCTTGTTTATTAGACATTTTATAAATCATTTATTGTTTTTTCTTCCATATGCCTATCACTTTAACTTTCAATTTTGAGGATTTTTATGGTTTGATTTAAACCCTCTGGTGTTTTATAGGTCATCTTCAGTGATTAAACCAAAGGGGTTAGTGAAGTTTAATTAAAACTATTGCACTCAACAGGGAAAAAATATATTAATAGATTTGAAAGCACTATTAATCCTAAGGTTTTGCATAAATCCAAAATGTGTTTCACTTTATTTAAATTAATGCCTTCCTGCAAAATAAAAACTTGTTAAATTTCTTATGAACAGTGTTAATTTAATTTGATGTAAATCAATTATAAATTTTAATGACCAACTTATACCTTTTGATATCTGCCATCTTTCCATGTTATAATAAGTAACTCTGATTATCTATTTATCCTCTTTGACTTATTCATAGGATTGATAATGGTAGCAGTTTGGAATATAGGAAATATTGTAGGGAAAAATCTATTAAATGAAGAAAAAGAAAAAGTAATATATTAGCAGAGTAAAAAAGTTGGGGCAGTGATAAAACCCAGAACTTTTTCCGGAACTCCAGAGCTGGCAGAAACTTTAGAGATCATCAAGCCCTTGCTTTTTAAAAGGGACCCAATATTGCCATTAGTCCAAATTCATCATTTTGCAGTTGAAGACAAAAAAATATTGAGGCCCAGAATGATGCAAGAATCACACAACTCGGTGAAGAATCAGTGAAAGTTTGCAGACATTGTCTAGAGTTATTTTATTGCATATATTTCAGTTCCAATTTTGCTTCCTTTGTGGTCTAAAATATACAACAGAGAATTTATGTTCACATATTGGAACACATATAGAAAGTAAATGCTGACCAAATAAAAGGCTTACTGGAATGTTAATATACAGACTCTTTAGCCCCATTTTGACAAAATTACCCTCTCCTTTCTTTCTGTCACAGAAACATGTTCACCTTATTAGTAATGTAGCACATACCATACTTGCACTTTTTCTTTAATTGTTGGTTTTTCTATGTACATACTGTATTGAGTTCCTCAGTGACAAGGAATATGCCCCATTTGTCTCTATGGTCTCAAGTGTTGGCACAGCATCTCAGGGAGAAGTAAATGCTTAGGAAATGTTTATTAAGTTGCATCATTGCATATTATATTAATACGGTGGGCATATTTCAAAATAAAAACTTGTGGTAAGTTGACAAATAGGGAAGCGCAGCCTGAAAATTGTTGTTTATTGTAAATACAGGAGGAAAATCAATATAATTTAAAATAAACAGGACACCAACACTTAACAGTATTTCCCAGTCCATATTTTACTCCTTCAAGGAAAAAGTTAAAATCAGAAACAGTCAAGTTAATAACAGAGAGTACCTAAACTTACAGAGACAACCAAACCATAAATTAGGTCTATGGGTGAACAGTAAGGATTGAAAGTCTCATAGGATATGTTATATCTAACTATCTGCTGAAAGTTTTATCTCCTATTGTAATGCCTGAAAAATATTGCTTTCACATTGTCCACTGTCAGTTTTATTTTTTAAAAAATCTTTGAGTTGTGGAACAAAATCTTACTGTTTCTAGAGCATTTAATATATAGTGATTCATAGGACCCAAGATGTGAGGAAGTGTTAAACTCTAGTATTTCCTAGAAAATTTAAACTTTGAGTTTTAGTCTAACTTTTTTGAAGCACAGACTGATATAGTCGTATCACAAAATATCAGTAAAATTGACCTTACTTAAATGTTAGCAGTCTGAGTTAAACTGAGTATACATTACCATTTCATTATTTCAATAAACAATTTAACTTGTTTGTTTAGCTTCCTTTGGACTTTTCACACATACTCTTTAAAATAACTTAGAATGTACTTCATTCAGCAAAATTATCATATTGGCACCATAAATATCTTATAAACTTTAAAGGGATATTAAGTTTTAGGGAATCAGAGTCATACATATTCCAGTTTGTTATACTTCTTTCCTCCTTAGTCTCACCAAGTCACCCCTCATTTTTTTGCACAGTGAGTTGTTTAAAAATAGTAGAAACAATAGGAGTTCTAGAACATACATAGAAAATATCTTTTCAAGCTGAAATGCCAAAAGGACTTAGGAAAGAAAGTCATGTTTTCCTGCTTGTTAGTAACCTAGTTATTACCAACCAGCATTTTCAATTCACAATGTATAAAAACACTCCAATTCATTTTCATTTCTAGAGGAAACTCTTGAAAACACTAATATATTCAGTTATTATTGAATGGAAATAGAGACCATGGCCATTTGGATTTGAATAAAAAGTTTCAACATAAATCAACTTTTTTTTACAACATAAAGAACTTATTTTACCTCTGAACCACTTAAAAATAAGTTGTTGACCTTATGCTCCATCACCCATGAATAGTTTATTTTTTCTTCCATTATTATTATTTTTTTTAAATTTTATTGTATTTTTCCCTATTGTTTGCCCCCCTTATCATCCCCTCCTCCCACCACAATCACCACAGTGCTGTCCATGTCCATGAGAACTATTTCCTTTTTGTTCAATCCTTCCACCCCCTGAACCCCACCCCCACCCAGAGCTGCTTTTTCAGTTTGTTTGTCAGATTCCACATATGAGTTAAATGATATGGTATTTGTCTTTCTCTGACTAGCTTATTTCACTTAGCATAATGTTCTCCAAGATCATCCATGCTGTCGCAAAGGGTAAAATTTCTTTTTTACAGTCAAGTAGTATTCCATTGTGTTAATGTACCATAGTTGTTTTATCCACTCATCTACTGATGGACACTTGGGCTGCTTCCATATCTTGGTGATTGAAAATAATGCTGCAATGAACTTAGGGGTGCTTATGTCTTATTGAATTAGTGTTTTGGGTTTATTCAGATAATTTCCCAGAAGTGGAGTCTCTGGGTCATAGGGCAGTTCCAGTTTTAATTTTTCGGAAGACATTTCATTATACAACCATCCAAATTAGGAAATTAACAATGACACATTATTACTATTTGATTACTACCATTCATGATTTCCCAGTTGTACTCAAAATGTCCAAAATGATCCACTCCAGTATCAAGTTTTACATTTAGGTTTCACATCCCTTTCAGGCTATAAATATTACAGAAGTTCTGCTATGTTTTCTCATTACATCTTATCTTATGGTACACAATTTCTATTTGTTCCATTACTGGTGATAATTAACTTTGGTCACTCACTTAAGGTGGTATTTGCCAGACCCCTCACTCTGTAGAGTTATACATTTTCTCTTTATAATTAAAAATATTAAACAGCTTTATTAAGATGTAATTGAATCAACAATCTTTATACACTTATATAGGCGTTTGTTAGGGTAATTTAGGTTTTACATCCCAGGATCTTTTTCTGCTAGACATTTGTCTGCATAGCTTATCTGTCTCATACCATTGCCCTACCTGTCTCAGAGCCTAGACTTCTGTACTGTTTCCAAACTGAAATGCCACCCCATTCCCTTAGCCCTTTTGAGCCCTAGGTATCATTTTAATTTTTTAATAAATTTATTGGAATGACACTGGTTTATAAGATTATATAAATTTCAAGTGTACAGTTCTATAATACATCATGTATATATTTTACTGTGTGTTATCCACCCAAAGTCAAGTCTTTTCCTGACACTATGTATTTGACCACCTTTACCTCCTCCCCATCTACTTTCCCTGTGGTATCCACCAAACTGTTGTCTGTGTTTATGATTTTTTCTGTTCTTTCGTTTTGTTTGTTGGTTTCTGTTTTAAATTCCATATATAAATGAAATCTTATGATTTTTGTTTTTTTCCATCTGATTTATTTTGCTTAGCATGATATTCTCAAGATCCATCCATGTTGTTTTAAATGGCAATATTTCATCTTTTCTTATGGCTGAGTAGTATTCTACTTTGTACATGTACCACATCTTCTTTATCCAGTCCTCTATCAAAGGACACTTAAGTTGTCTCCATTTTTTGACTGCCATGAATAATGCTTCAGTGAACATAGAGGTATATATTTCTTTATGAATAAAAGTTTTCAATTTGGGGAGTAGATACCTAGGTCTGGGTCATATGGTAGATCTATCCTAAATATTTGTAGGAACCTCCATGTTGTTTTCCACAGTGGCTGTACCAGTCTACATTCCCACCAGCAGTTATGAGAGTTTCTGTTTCTCCACAACCTCTCCAACACTGGTTATTTCTTGTCTTGATGACAGCCAGTCAAACAGGTGTGAGGTGGTATCTCACTCTGGTTTTTAATTTGAATTTCCCTTATAGCTAGTGAAGTTGAGTGATATTTCATATATATATATATATATATATAAATATGTATATGGCCCTAAGTATCTTTTTGAAGTCTCAGCTTAAATCTCACAACTCCATAAAGACTCCCCCAACTGTTTTGACTTTACATGGGTCTCTCACTTCCCTCCTCTACCACGATACTTATTTGAATGTCTTAGTTTGGAACTTGATCCTGCAATTCTTGCATTACAATATAATGGCTTCTGTGTTTATGGTTGCATCCTGGCATGATGCTTTCTGAAGTAATGTGTGATGACATTTGTCTCCTTTTTTAGGGCAAAGTCTAACACAGGCCTGGCATGGTAAATTAGGCTTAGTGAATGCCTGCTGAACATCAGCCTCACCTTTGTCATTGTCTTTATTTAACAACAGAGTGGGTACTTACATGAACTAACATACATTCGCAGATATTTAATTTCAACTTTTTACGCATTAAGCAACAAGTAAAAAACAAGGACTTCAAAAATCATTCTTTAAAACTAATCTATGGTGTTACAGATTAGAAATCTATATAGAATGGTTTAGAAATCATTATAATGGTTACTCATGGTGTGGGTTAGTAAGTGCAATGGATTACGTGAGGGCTTCTGGGGTACCAGTCATGTTCTGTTTCTTGATCTGGATCCTGGTTTCATGGATGTGTTTTGTTTGGAAAATCTGTTCAGCTGGTCACCTATGTATACAGTGCATGTATGGTACAACAAAGACAGTCATTCAGATTTTTAAAGTATGCAATACTTTATGCAAAGTGAGAAAAGTGCTACATTTTAATTCATAAGATTCTCATGTTTTTACCTGTACTTAGTTATAAAGATCACATTCATTGTATAAATATTTGTTGTCAAAGTTGATCTGATATTATTGTAAAGTATTATTTTTCAGCAAGTTGTATATCACAAGTTGCAAGGATTTTATCAAAGTGTCTTTTAGTCTAAGAATAGATGGATGCACTCTAGTACTTAAAAAGGAAAGACATTTTTTAAAAACCCTCCAACCACATTATATACATGTAAGCATTCTGGGTGATCTTTCTATAGTTGTTATCAGGATTATACTATCTGGCATAGCATTGAATCCTAACATGTCCTGAGAACATTCTGGGTTAAAATTTTCTCTAAGAGCCTGTCACTGCTATCATTGTTATCGCTGTATCTTTGCTTCAATGTGAGGAAACAGGATATGTGGGAATACTGCTCAGTTTTATTTCACTGGGGATTCAAGTTCATTAGTCGAAAAGTGAATATTAACACTTAAAATGTTATAATTTGATTGACTCCTGAAGTTGTTATAATCCCATTGACTGGTGAAGGAAAACTCAGAGACATATTTGATGCAAGAGGTAAAAGGACTGATGTTGAGTAGTAATGTCAAGGTACACGGGGGAGAGTGAAGGTAAGGGGAGGGAAAGAACAACAGAAGTGAAGAAAGAACCAGCTGTTTGCTGCCGCAACAGAGTCATAAGAAAAGGTGACTCATGCTCTGAGTGGAGATTCCCTTATGCCCCTAGAGAAAAATGGATGGAATCTGACAATCAATTTGGTTACCATTACTGCAGTTTTCACCACTACCAATCCGTTTGATGGAGTCATCAATAAGGATGAGCAAGGTTCAGGGATATACAGGTTAGGAATTTCGGGAGATTACAAGAGCAGTATCACAGCAACCTAAGCAGTTGCTTCCACTCTCCACTTTTTACATAATGTGACTTGAACACTAGTACCATGTCATAGGTGGCTACACTGCTTGTGTGATTTCTAGAATTTGGATTCTACAAGCTGAATTAGTAAATAGAAAGTATAATATTGACGTGTGCCAATTTCATATGACTCTAACTCCTTAATGGTATTTACTGAGTTCTATTGGAAGCTAATAGCTCTATGGCAAAGGATTCTGGAGTAGTCATATCTGAAAGAAACACATGCTAGAAATAATATGTACAAAGATGAGAATCACAACATATACATTGTAGTTTCAACTTTGTTACTACCTACTTGTTGGATCATAGTTGGGCCATTTAACCTCTCCTTACCTATATCCTAATTTGTACAATAACATTTCTTAATTTGAAAAATGAGCATGGTCATATTTAATCTACTTATTTATCCAGATGATTATAATAATATAATTAAATATTCACTATGGACATGCCTTAGGGAAACAAAGTGTTATCAATAAATAATGGTTTATTATTCAAGCTAACATGATAGTAATTGCAGATGATTTTGATCAGGTTTTTTGTTTGTTCATTCAGCCTTATTGTTTATTGTTTTAAGAATTTTTATTCCTTTATTTATCTTTTTCTTTTTCTTTTTTTTAATTGTTGTTCAAGTACAGTTGTCTCCATTTTCCCACCATCATTTTCCCCTGCCCCACCCCCGATCTCCCACCCTCAATCCTTCCCCCTTTTGACTTTGTCCATGGGCCCTTTATACATGTTCCTTGTGTTCAGTCTTATTTTTAAAGTGAAGATCAAAATTCACTTGTTAAATCATAAAGCTATCTGAAAGAATGTATGATGTTATTAATTTTATTTTCTTTACATGTTGTTTTACTTTTTCCAACTTATATAGTCTTTTAGAAATAAGACTCTAAAAATATGATTACAAAAGGCTCATCTTATTTCAAGTAACATTTCTAAATTTTGATGGAAGAATCATTGTTCCCCATTCAAGAGTTGATTGTAAAGTTTCCAATACCTTATGCTATTATTTTTATCTTCATCCTTAGTATGTATAAACATGGAAGAAAAGAAAAAGTACATAGTTTTTAATTGAATATTCTAAGTAATTAATAGTAAATGTTTAGGGGAAAATGAAAAAAGCATGAATTTCAGTCTGCAATGACTAATAAAAATCTTAATAAAGTATTATTTGATGTGTATTTTAAAGAAATGAATTCTGCTTGCATTTGTAGAAGAAAACGCAGCGTTAATGTTTATGCTATTTTTTATTCAGTTAATTATACACTTTCCTTATACCTAATAGTGATAATAATAACCATTACCATTTATAAAGAGCTTACTAAATGGCAGGCACTGTTTTAAGCATGATTTTATAGAAAAGGAGACAGAGTCTCAGAAACAGTTAAGTAAAGTGCTCTAGGTCATACAATTAATAAGAGCTAAGATTTTGACTTCTTCTGTATCCCGTTCTTTTCACTGTAACAACACCAAGAGTAATATTAAAAACAGATTTGAAAAGCTATAAAATATGAAAATTGCATCCATAAGCTTAAGAGATGCTGAGAAAGCAAATTCTGTATTTCAATAGGAATATTAATTATTATAATTAGAAACATCCAGTGACATTATACAAACACTTACTGGTTTACTCTAAAACTCTAGTAAACTGATAAATATATAAAAAATGGTATTGTTAGAATTAAGGGTTTTATTCAAGTGATGTTTGCCTCTACATGTCCACAGAGAATAGTAACACACGCTGTGATGATGAACAAAGAATAAATATCTCCATTACCTACACTTCTTGAAGGATATGGTCATCAACTAAACACATGTTTATTTAACTCAATAGGATAAGGACTTGCAGTCCCTGAATTGTACATTTGTATCTATTTTTTTAAATATGTCACTTTTCTTCAGTAACTTAGTCAATGGAAGTATAGATATGCTTTAAATTAATGTGTGCATTCATTCATGTCTTTTACTATTAGAAACCGCTCTGACTAGGCATTGTTCAAAGAAAAATGAGTTATCTCAAACATTTTTATTAATTGTCTCAGTATATATCTCAGCATACTTAGAAATTCATTAGAAATGATTCTTAACCCTTTGCTGGGCAAATGGCATATGGACAGAACATTCTCAGAAGAAAAGCATACCAAAACTGGTCAACCTCATCAAAGTGGAAGAAATGAACATAAAACAATGAGGCACAACTATACAGCTATTGAATTGGCAGATGTTAGAAACAAACCCTATTGTATACAGTGCTGATATGGGTGGTGTTAGGGAGATACTTAGGTATTAATGGTCCAAATTCATGATGACTTCAACTTTTTGGAAGGCAAAATGTAGCAATAGGCTCAAACTAATTGTAAACCTTTAATTTGTCCAAAGAAGATGATCAGAAATGGCACTAGATTTATACACAAAAATTTAATTGTGACATTATTTATTACAGTGAATAATTAGAAATATCTCAAATAAGAAAGAATTAAAGAAAATAATGAGTCATAGAATGTAAATATAATATAATATATTTTGAACAAAATCAAGTTGTAATGAATAATGACATGACAAATTCAAATATAATAAATTTAAATGAAATTATATACAAGAAGATGCAGTAATCATAATATACATAACAGTAATATTTGCTGTCAGTAATATTCTTATTTTTTTTATATTTTCTATGTAGTGTATAGAGTTGATTCTTATTTGCAGTGGCTATGTTCAATAAAGTCACGATGAACACTGAATTAGTGAATACTGAATCATTGTTCTTGGGAGAAGTCTCTTGTCACAACATTTTCATCAACCAATCAAAACATTACATTGTTTTACATGTGTTTCTGTTTAAAGACATCTTATTAAATATACATTGTTGATTCATTAACAATGAACTCACAGCCAGTGGCAGTACAATTCGTACCTGAATGAAGCCTTTTTAACGCACATATCCTCTTTGTAAGGCATATCACAGCCTCCTTACTCATAGGAATGCTACACAGCATTTTTTAGTACTCTATTTGAAGGTCATTTAAAGAAGCAAGATCACAAAAAACAAACAAACAAAACCCAAATGGGCATGGCTCTAAATATATTACAAAAGGATAGCTTCTTACAGTGTGTGAGCTAAAACAAGAAGTCAGAGTGTCACCTGGTTTTGATCTCAGCTGGATACATGTGCCTGGGACAGCTCAAATTTTCCACCACTCTGCACCTGTGCATGTCTGTGAATGACCATAGAATTACTGTATTTTTATCAGGGTTACAGATAAATTTCAGCAAGTAGGCAAATTGACAAATATGAAATCTTCTAATAGTGAAGATCTATTGTGTATTTATATTTATAATCATAAAATACTTTTAAGATATAACTCAGCATGAAGTTCATTTATTTATGTTCTCATTTCTTGAACAAATAATTATTGAGGACTTATATGTCTGGCACCATTCTTTACACTTGGGCTACAGTAGTGAATAAAACAAAGTTGTATTCCTCAAAGTTATCTCCTCATTTTCATGGGGAGAAATAGACAAATATAATATAATTCCATTCAGTTATACGTATTATAAAGAAAAAATAAAGCAAGAGAATAGAGAATGACAGAGGGTGCTGTATTACATACAATGGTCAGGAAGGCCACGTTATGGAGATGTTTGGCTAGAAACTTGATTAAACTGAAGTAACAAGGTGTGTTTGTATCTCAGTAAAGGACATTGCAAGCAATGGAAACAGTGATAATAAAGATCCTGAGTCTTCCACATACATAATGTATTTGAGGGACCCAGTGTGTCTAGACCAAGTGAGTGAGGGAGAACATAATAGGAAAAGAGGTTGGAGTTGTAGCCAGGGACAAGAGCATGTATGATGTAAAGGCTCTGGAATGGACACTGGCTTTTATTCAGAGTTTAATGGGAAACTATTAGCAGGTTGAGATTATAGGGGTAATGAGATCTGACTTGTGTTTAAAAGAATCATACAGGCTGCCATGTGGAAATGGATTGCTATAGAGCAAGAGTAGAGGAAAACCAGGAGATTATTGAAGTTCATCAAGTGGGAAGATGTTAGCATCAATTAGGTTAACAGTGGTGGAGGTTATAAGGAGTAGATTTACTATTTTTAAAGATAAATCCAACTGCATTTCCTAAGAAATAGGATGGGAAGTATGACAGCATGATTTCTTCAACAATGACTCCAAAGGTTGTTGCCAGAGCAACCAAAAACAGATGGATTTGCCATCAATTGAAGTGGGGCATGCATTAGAAGGATGAGGGTTAGAAAATGGGAGTATTAGGAGTTCATTTTCATACATAAATTTACATGCCTGTTAGATATGAAAATGGAGATGTCAAACAGGCACCTGGATATGAGAGTCTGGAAGTTGAGGGAGATACTGGGGCTAGAGATAGATGTTTGAAAGTGATCAGCATCTAGACAGTAAATCCATGTGCATGGATAAGAGCACCAAGCAAGTGAGAGTATACAGGGAAGGGAAGAGGCTGAAATACTGAAAACACTGGGGCTAGGGATCCGGGTAACCAACAGGGTACTTTTAAGTGTATTAGAACACCCGTCCAAGAAAATATGAGTGCCCTGGGATCTTCCAGCATGTAGAAGAATTGAATTTGACTGAAACTGTAAAGAATAACGAAAGTACAACTTTTAGATATTCTCTATTCTGCATCTAGTATATCATTTGTATTATCTGTGACAGAACCTGTTTTAAGGAAAAAATATTAAGGTACTCATGTACACATACATGCAGAAAATTATACACACATATACAGGTGTATGTATATATATTAGACCTGAAAATTACCTCCTTCTTCCTATAAACTCTTGATCACCACAGAAGTCTATGTATAGCTATTTGGAGATTAGAAAACATGAAATAATATGCGGTGTACTGGGTTTGAGATGATCTGCAAGTGTGCAAAATTTATCACCTACAAATTCTTACACTTTTTTATATATGTGAGAATTTTTAATTATTTTGTAAATCTTTGATTCCAACATCATCTAATCAGAACACTGAGCATATTGAAATTCTTAAGAAAACTTAATTGGGAAAAACAGACACCATTTGTGTGGCTTTATGACTCTACCACCATGTGCTTCTCACTATATATGTAACTACTCATACAGTTACATGCTATATATTGCATCTCCAGAACATATTCATTTTATAGGTACATGTTTTTTACCCTTTTATCTATATCTCTGCTTTTCCTTTTTCCTCTAGACACCGATAACCCATATTCTACTCTCTTACTATGAGTTTAACTTTTTGGGTGTCCATATATAAGTAAGACCATGCAGTATTTGTCTTTCTCTGTCTGGCTTATTTCACTTAGCACAATATCCTCTATGTTTGTGCACATTGTTACAAATGGCAGGATTTACCTGTCTTCTAAGGATGAAGAATATTTCATTTTATATATATTTTGTTATATATCTTTATCCACTCATCTGTCAATGGACCAGTGGACACTTAAAGTTTATTCCCATGTCTTGGCTACTGTGAATAATGCTACAATGAACATGGGGGTGCAGATATCTCTGTGAGATGGTGATTTCATTTTCTTCAGATGAATACCCAGAAGTTGGATTGCTGGCTCATATGGTAATTTTATTTTTAATTTTTTGAGGAGCCTTCATACTGTTTTTCCATTGTGCTTGTACCAATATTTACATTTACACCAATGGTGTACAAGGGTTCCCTTTCCCCACATTCTTGGCAACACTTGATATCTATTGACTTTTTGATAATAGTCATTCCAACAAATGTGAGGAGGCATCTGATCCTGGTTTTGAATTGTGTTTCCTGACAATTAGTGATGTTAAGCACTTTTTACTATACCAGTTGGCCATTGTATGTTTTATTTGGAATAATGTCTATTTGAGTCCTTTGCCCATTTTGTAGTTGGATTTCTTTCTTTTCTTTTCTTTCTTTCTTTCTTTTTTTTTTTGCTATTAGATAGTATGAGTTTCTTATATATTTTAGACATTAACCTATTGGCCAATGTATCATTTGCAAATACTTTCCGCTATTTCATAAGTTGCCTCTCTTGTGCAGAAGCTTTTAAATTTACTGTAGTCCCACTTGTTTATTATTACTTTTGTTGTCTGTGCCTTTGGTGTCAAATTCAAAATATCGTTGCCAAATTCAATGTCAAGAAGATTGCCCCCTATATTTTCTTGTAAGAGTTTTATGGTTTTAACTATTCACTATGATTTTTAATAATAAAAGTCCCTTCAGCACTCAAATATTTGTAACCAGCACCTTTTCTTAAAAGGAAGACTGATGTTTGTATAATATCTTGATTACAGTATGTTAGCATGCACTGAAATATTTTGATGGGAATTAAAACAGACAGGTAATTTCAGGAAAAGGATACATTTTAAACATAGATGTAGACCATGTAGAATAGATAGTAAGCAAAGGTTTTGTGGTAATCATTGGTGTAACATATAATGCCTGACACAATTGCCTGTGACAGAAAATGTTGCACATTTCCAACATGTTTTAGTTTTTTTAAATTTTATTGTATTTTTCCATTACCATTAAGCCCTCTTAGGCCCTCTCTTCCCTGAAATCACTATACTGTTGTCCATGTCAATGAGTCCTTTAAACTTTTTGCTCAGTCCCTCCACTCCCTAATGCCCCCACCCAGAGCTGTTATCCTGCTCTCTATCTAGGAGTCTGTTTCTATTTTGCTTGTTAGTTATGTTTGTCCATCGGATTCCACATATGAGTGAAATCCTAAGAGTGATATTTCCCTTTCTCTGATGGACTTATTTAACTTAGCATAATGTTCTCCAGGTCTATCCATTCTGTCACAGAGGGTAAAATTTTCTTCTTTTAAATGACCACATAGTATTCCTTTGTGTAAGTGTCCCATAGTTTTATCCATTCATCTACTGATGGACACTAGGGCTGATCTCATATCTCAGAGACTATAAATAACACTGAAAGCAACAAGGGGGTGCTCATGTCCTTTTGGATTAGTGTTTCAGGTTTCCTTGGATAAATTCCCAAAAGTGGAATTGCTGAGTCATAAGGCAGATCAGTTTTTAATTTTTTGAGGAATCTCCATATAGTTATCTACAGTGGCTGCACCAGGCTGCATTCCCAAAAGGGTTCCTCCTTCTCCACATCCTTGCCAGCACTTGTTTGTTGATGATGGCCATTCCCACAGATGTGAAGCTATATCTCATTGTGGTTTTAATTTGCATTTCTCTGATGATTAGTGACATTGAGCATATTTTCATAGGTCTGTTGACCATCTGTATGTCCTCTTTGGAGAAGTGTCTGTTCAGGTCCTTAGCCCATTTTTAATTGGATTGTTTGTGGGGTGTTTTGGGTGTTGAGTTTTATAAGTTCTTTATAAATTTTGGATAGTAACTCCTTATCAGAGCTGTTGGCGAATGTGTTCACCCATTCAGTGTGCTGTCTTTTCATTTTGTTGATGGTTTCCTTTGCTGTGCAAAAGCATGTTAGTTTGATGAAGTCCTAGTTGTTTATTTTTTTCTTTTGTCTCCCTTGCCTAAGGACATATATCAAAACAAATAGTGCTATGAGCAATGTCCAAGATTTTACTGCCTATGTTTTCCTCCAGGATTTTTATGGTTTGGGGTGTAACATTAAAGCCTTTGGTCCATTTTGAATTTATTTTTTTGTGTGATATAAGAAGGTGGCCTAGTTTCATTTTCTTCATGTATCTGTCCAATTTTCCCAACACCATTTATGGAATAAACTATCTTTAATTCATTGTATTTGCTCACTTCCTCTGTCAAATAGTCATTGACTAAAAGGTGTGGGTTTATTCCTGGGTTTTCTATTCTATTTCATTGATCTATATATCTGGGTGTTTGTGTTTTTTTGTTGTTTTTTTTTTGCCAGTACCATACTGTTTTGATTACTATGGCTTTATATGATAATTTGTTCTTTCTCCATATTGCTGTTGCTATTCAGGACCTTTTGCGGTCCCATTAAATATTTGAAATATTTGGTTTTGCATTACTAGCAATGAAGTTAGACAACTGTTCTTCCAGAAAACAGTGAACCAAATATTTATTTAGCTAGTTGCTTTCCTTGAGAAATACTGTTTATCAAAAATAAACGCAGAAAAGAGAAATTCAACTGTGTGCCTAGTAAAATCACTGGATGTAGATACTCAACTAATCTTGAATTACAGTTGGTCTGGCACCAGAGGAATGACATGGTTTTTATTGTCCTCTCCTAGAAAGGATTATATGAAAAGTGTTCACTGACATTAAAATTGTTCTGCCTTTATAGCTATTTAACAAAAACACTAATGTATGTTACAAAGTTTTACATTGTCATTTCATCATAAGTAAATGAGTAGACTTGGAACTAATACCCAGACAGAAACACATTTCTTAGCTTTGAGAATTTTTTAAAAAATGATTTACAAACACAATTTTAACTATTTCATAATGTACTCAAATATTATTTTATAATAATATCAAGGTTTTTATGATCTGGGGTCTCTTTTTAGTAGGTGAGAAGCCATAGCAGGGAAGCTGGAAAGGAAAGGAGAAATTTTGGAAAAATAAAGGACTTAAATATGCATTGGATTTGGGATGTGATGTATTATTAGATGAGGAAACCACAATGAGTAGAAAAGTTGTAAAATCAGAAGGAATATGTGTACGCAGATACTGTACCTACACAATGTATGTGATCATTTGAAATTACCTGTGTCTGTTTTTCAAAACATGCATGATTCCTTGAATGGATTTCTTTTCTAGCATGAGCAGCACCATACCACTAACACTGCAAAGTAAATAAAAGTTCTACAACTAACTGGAATTTCAGCATTTAAGTTTGGAAGGAAATATAAAGAAATGTTTATTCTGCCTGACCAAATTTTAAAACAAGCATATGGTAAGGTCAGACATTTCGCTTGTTTGTATTTCTTGTTCTGTCTGCATTTCTATTTTCAAAACTAATCATTTCTCTAAGATTTACTATTATTTAAAGTAGTTAGCACAAAAGAAATATGTCCTGAGCCTTAGTATGATGCTAAAGGCTTGTGATATTCAAATATTTTGAAAAATATAATTTAATTTTCTATGGCTATAAATCACAGCTGAATCCCCTCTCTCTAAACAAAGTCTTGTACAAGGTGAATCACACTCCAATTTATTATACACGGAAAGAAATGTGTATCTATAAACAGGGATTTTTTTCTATTGTTTCTCTAATAACATTAATCAGTTAATCATCTTCATTCTATGCCTTACTCTAGTCTTCCATGTTCTTAAAACAATGGGAAATTATTGTGATTAATCAAACTGCTGACAACATAACATTTAGGACCATATTAATGTTGAAATGTTATAATATTTAAATTATAAGCCAATATCTGAGATTGGAGGAAAGAAGGAGCTCTATCTTCTATAAGTAATTTCCAAATTCAGCTAGCAACAGTTAATATAAGATAAATCAACTCTACATCATTCTCCAGATTCTTGAATTCCAAGATTGTGCCAAGTGGACTTGTGGGAACAGCTACAGACAAGAACATGGACTCTGTTGCTTGTCAGCATTGTTCTTGTCAACAGTGCTTACTACCAGCTCACCAAGTGTGCAGTGTTTGAGCAGCTGTGAGTGCTCAAGGACTGTATCATCTTAATTTAAAATTAAATAGTGACTGTCACTGTTGCTTTTGCTAGAGCTTTTTAACTCATGTACTTGATTTCCTGTTTTTTTTTTTTATTTGCATGAAAGCGAAAAGAAATCACTCCTTTGACATTCAGAGGGAAAAACGTGCTAATTAAACTGTGGGACGATATTATCCTCTTTAGTTTTACACTGACAATTTTCATGCAGTCACTTTAACAAACTTTGCAAATCAGAATTTGCTGGGCCCTTTATTTTATTTCCAAATTCACTGAACAATTTCATTCCCAGGGATATATGAAAATGCAAAGCAAGACCAGACAAAAATAACATTTATTTTATGAAAGTTTCATTAGAACTCTCACTAGTTGAAGATAAAGGGGAAAAATGTTTCACAAGGAATCACATGAGATATTACTCTATACAGATTTTTAGAAACAAAACAGAAGTCTGAAAAGCTACCAGGTATTGCTTTGAAAGGAATATAGAATTATTTGGATTTCAGATATGTTGAAAATGGCTTAAATGTACTCAGCTGTCATTCACAACCCTTGGCTTTTACTTTTTATGTCAGTTATATCCGAACAAGGATTTTATTATAGTCGGTATTGTTCATGTTGCTATAGTTAAGTTTGTCAGCATTTCCATTAGAAGCCCACTATTGCAGTTGGGATTCATAATTCAATTTTAAAAGTCACCCTCAGCTAAAGGTTGGCATATGCATTTTCAACTTGCTGTGGTAGTGATAGATATATGTGTGATTAAATATGTAGTAAACATTCAAATTAACATAACTATTATGCTATGAAATATTTTATTGGAATCATATATTGTGGTTCCTTAATTATAGAAACTGCCTGACAAATGTCAACTCTGTTAATATAACTGATATACAGAGTTAAAGAAAATTCTTTTCCATCTAATTTGTCCTTGTAGCCAAAAAATCTCTTGAGTTTGTCTTGGAGCCATGAGCCAAAAAACTTCCTGTTACCAATTGAGTAATGGTTTCCAAAAGCGTTCTGTAATATATCAACATTACAGGAAACAACTGATTAATTCTATCCAAATATTAGTGAGTATCATGGGAATTGAAAGGTTAAACGAACATTTTGAGATTTCACATATTTCCATACCCCCATAAGGCATGCACGTAATGTATTTTCAAAAATGAAAATGTATTGTTTTTAAATTAGTGTCAGTTTTTTCTGACTGTAAAACTTTCTGGTTATGAAAACTAAAATATTCCAGAAGAGTTAGTAAATATAGAAAAATTAAAGACATAAAATAATTGAAAATAATCTAAATTACTCCTAATCCCTCAAATCCGAGATAACCACTGGTCACATGTTGGAGTAAATCCTTCAAATCTTTGTGTTATGCATATTCAGATACCTATATTGATTGAGGAGTGGGCAAAGGGGAAACCATCACAAATAACATTTATCTTTTTAGGTGTGTTTTTGTTTGTTTGTTTGTTTGTTTGTTTGTTTTTGAGGAGTGAGGCATTCACCATACGAATAAGACATTCTTTAATACAAAGGGTTCTGTGATGTGGTTTGGATTTTCCAGGTAGGGGAATAACAAGGACAGTGGGCTCAACAAGGCAAGAGTTTAACATGTTCTAGGACCTGAAAAGTAAGGGTGGCTTAGAAAACGGTATAGAGAGGAGAGAGTGACATAAGATGAGGCTGGAAAAGTACACGTGGGCTAGGTCATGGTAGAACTGCATACCCAGCAAAGTGTCTGGTGGAGGAGAGTCCCTTACTAAATAGGCATGTTTCCTTCCTCTGGACTTAAAAGATAAAGTAGTCTTGACCGAGGGTTTGGAGGTCAAGTTGTATGAATGTATAGGTTACGTAAAATTTTCCTCTCAGATTTGGATCATCATCAGGATGATCTTAAATGAACTCGGTCTCACTTCTGATTTTTGTGTAAGTGCCTCTTTTTCTCTCCTTTAAACTGTCTGTCCCTTACTGCCTCCTCTGCACACTGCCATGTTTACTCACGCCTGTACAGATAAGCTGCCTGTACTGCTCAGCTCTTCTGCGTTTTTCCTGCTACCATATTTTCCTCTCACCAGCACACTTGGAGTATTTTCTTCCACCTGGATTTATCTTCTCTTCTTTCATTGACTCTTTGGCGCTCATGATTCATGATTAGAGCTTGTTGTATGAATATTAAAAATTAGCGAGAGGTTAGAAAAACAGCAAGACTCATGTAAAAATTTATCAGGATGATGAAAACTAAATCTAACAGAAAGGTTATCTACTCTCCATGGAACAAATAAATAAACCTTATACAGACTT
This sequence comes from Mormoops blainvillei, assembly GCA_004026545.1. Lineage (NCBI taxonomy): Eukaryota > Metazoa > Chordata > Mammalia > Chiroptera > Mormoopidae > Mormoops > Mormoops blainvillei. The sequence continues at coordinate 45,342 of PVJD01006316.1, forward strand.
ATGCCACTAAAAACGGGTCTGTTAAAGTTACCATCAGAATCCATGCCTGAGATATCTTTGTATTAACTGAGAGAAAGGGGCACAAATTTAACAAGATTATAACAAAAGTAGCACTGGCATTAGTGAAACTTGAGTTGTTTATTTAGGTGGAATAACAACAGGTAAGCAATATACAGCATAGACAGGAAGTTTATGTGTCTGTAGCACAAGAATACATAATTTGGGCATATGTTCTATAACTGTAGATATGAATACTTTACTACTGTCAGTAATTAATCCCTTTACTTGTCTTAAATAGTTCCCTCACAAGTTTTAGGTATTACTTCTAATTGTTATTATCAGTAACTTATATTTCATATGCAACCGTTATGTTTAGAAAATGAAGAGTATATATTTATCTAGTGATTGTTAATGTTTTCTTTAAATACTATTCTACTGGATTTATTTTTTCAAGTATGAGATATCATTTAAAAATTGGTTAATAATATTTGGCATTTCAAAGTCTCCCTGCCAAATATTTTTTATTAAATGTCCCTGCTATAGCAGCGATTTTCAGCCAGTGTGCTGTGGCACACTGGTGTGCCATGAGAATTTTTAAATCATGCAGTACCTGACCATTTAGTCAGGGGCACTGCCCTCTTTTCCCTTAGATTGTGAAATTAAAAGAAAAAATTTCAGCAGCCAACACAACAATAGGCATCTGGTATGAATGAAAAAAAATTTACACATTTTTTGTCAGATCAGTAAAAAATACACTTTTATTTTGGTGTGCTGCAAAATTTTAGCAATTACTTTATATGTGCCCTGATATGAAAAAGGTTGAAAATTGCTGTGTCATAGGGAAGGAAAACTTTTCTCTGTCTTTTTAGGTTCTCTGGCTGGAGCCCTATAAATTATACTGAGAAGACACAGATTGACAAGAGGAAAAGAAAGTTTATTAATGCATGCATACACATGGGCATACTCAGTGATGAGTAACTCAAAGGGGTTAGAAATTGGGCTTAGATAGAATAGTTTAGAAAGAACAATAGGTTTTGTAGAGAAGTGACAAGATGAAGAAAATGGTTTTTGAGCTTCTAGGGGCAGCAAATTGTGGAAAGGTAAATACATATATGGAGAGAATTAATGGATGATGAGGGCTAGTTAGTAATATTTGTTATATAAGTTCTAGTGCTGTCTCTAGGCTGATAAGACTTTAGGGTTGTCTCCAGTAATTAAGATTCATTTTTCCATTTCTTGTAGAGAAGGAGAGGGCAGTTCTTCTTGTGTCTAACTGTAAATTGGCTTCAGCTCAAAATAGTCCTTATGTCAAAGTGCCATTTTGTAGGGTGTATATTTACTACCCTTCACTGTCATGTACACTCTAGCATATTATTATTGAAGTGAGAAAAAAGTAGGGTTCATTCTTACAATGCACACAGATCCTATCATTGTTTCTTTTACTAAATCCCCCATATCTTTAACATCATTCATCATGTTTTAATACAAATATAATATGGGATTTAAAGACTACTGCTAAGAATGGTTTCCTGATGAACCATCTTTTCTTAAGATTGGTAGCATTAAAATATGGGCCAAGAATATAATTCAGTTAAATGAACAATGTGTACTATTTATAATTCTGTGTGCTAGATACTGTAAGATGACACAAAGATAAGTGAGATTGGCCCCTGCTCTTCTATCTAGTATGGGAGTTAGCTATATTACCCGACCACCTAAATCGAAAGGAAGAAACTAGCAGGCTGTCATGGTAAAAGTTTTTAGTTTTTATTTTTATTTTTTGCATATGTTGGCTCTTTTAAAATTTACCACAGTCCTATGGATTCCTGCTCTTTTGCAGGAGGGGGACTGGATTCAGAAAGGTTAAGATATTCACCTAAAAGTCACATAGGCACAGTGTGAAGTGCATACTGATTTTGTAGAACTACAGGAAATGTACAGAGTCCTATAATTATACATCCTTAAAATCAATATTCTGGAACCAAATTTTAAGACAATAGGTTACCAGAACCATAGCACTAAACCTCAAGCCTCATTGTCCTGAAATCCATATTATTCATGTAATACTGATTCTAGGATATCAGCTAAGGTAGCAATTAATGTGGTCTAGAGTTGTCAGAGGAGGTAATACTTAAACTCCTCTATAGATATAGGTATTCAGCAACAGAGAGAAGAAAAGGCAAGAAGAAACAGTGCTGTTAAATGCATAGGCAGAAGGAACAGTTTGTCTGCAGATGGCAATGGCAAAAATTGGCTTGATTGGCATATAACTGGGTTTAGTTAGGTCCAGTTAGGAGATAGAAGTACTGTATGTGGTGTGGGAATTGAAAAGCTAAACTGAGTTTAGATTCATGTGTTAAGACTAGGGTGGACATGGTGAACTCCTAAACAGGAGAATGATTTAATAAAAGTTATATTATAGGAAAATTATTCCAACCCTAGTACCAAAATATCTTTAAAACATGAGCACTAAATGGGAGTGCATTGCATTTCAATCTGTTTTAAATTCATCATTATAATAAAGGCAGCCTGACTTGTTTCTTCTATTTTAGTTAAGAAACAGCTAGGACTTTAGCATTACATTACACATTTTTTTAATCTTGAGGACTCTTCTTCAATTTTGTAACATTGTAGTTGCTTAATCTGCAATTCTTATATGATATATTTGCAAACTTCTCATTCTGTCCTCCAAGTTTATTTTTTCATATTATCCACCTCTTAATATACCTTCATAATGTCCTATTGTAATATCCCTTTTTAAGCTCTTCTTCATGCATAAAGGACCCATCGACAAAGCCAAATTGGGGAAGGATTGATGGTGGGAGGTGGGGGGGGGTGGGCCTGGGGAAAGTGGTGGCAGGAAAATGTTGACCAAAAAACAAGTGGACAGGGAGAGGCTGGGGGTAGTATGGGAAATTAAGAAGCCAAAGAACTGGTTTGTGCAGCCCATGGATATTAACTAAGAGGTATGGGGATGATGGGATGGGGTGCAAGACTGAGGGGATAAATGCGGGAAAAATTGGACAACTGTAATAGCATACTCAATAAAATATACAAAAAAAAAACTCCTTTTAAGTTTTCTTCTTACCATTTCCTTAATATTATAATTTTCCTTGGCTTTATCCTCCAATTCCCTAATTCTCTCTTCAACTGTATCTGGCAAACTTTTCAATTTATCTATTAAGAAGGAATATAGTGTGGTAGGTATAGGTAAAGACTTTGAAGGCAGGTTTCTTAGGTTCAAGTTTTTTCTCTGCTACTCACTAGCTGGATGATGTTGGGCTAGTTTCTTAGCCTCTTTGTGCCACAGTTTCATCATTTATAAAATGGAGATAAGAATAGCATCTGCCTTATAGGTTTGTTTTAGTTTATTGAGTGAATGTATGGAATGAGCTTAGAACAGTACCAATGAATTTTTCTCTCTCTCTTTTTTTTGGTTGTTCTATTACAGTTGTCCCAATTTCCCCCCATTGTTCTCCCCCTGCCTCACCCACCCACTGCTCCCACAGTCAATCCCCACCCTCTAATCCAGGTCCATGGGTCATCCTTCTATCCACCCTTATCCCCTCCCCTCTGATCACTGTCAGTCTGTTCTTTGTTTCCATGCCTCTGATTCTATTTTTCTCATCAGTTTGTTTTTGTTCATTAGGTTCCTTTTATAGGTGAGATCATATGGTATTTGTCTTTCACTGACTGGCTTATTTCATGTAGCATAATGCTCTCCAGTTCCATCCATGCTGTTGCGAAGGGTAGGAGTTCCTTCTTTCTTTCTGCTGTGTAGTATTCCATTGTGCACATGCACCACAGTTTTTTGATCCACTCATTCACTGATGGACACTTAGGTTGTTTTCAGCACTTAGCTATTGCGAATAATGCTGCTGTGAATATTGGGGTGCATAGTTTCATTTGAATTGGTGCTTCACCAATGAATTTTTCTACAGTATTTTTTTATTATTGATGTTTTATAATTATACGATTGGTACTTTCCCTTTTTGCAATGCTTATTTTTATTTTCTAATTCATTCTTTTCCCTCATCACTTTACTGTGCCCTTTTCATTCTTCATTTCTTGGATCATTTCAACATATTTATTTTAACATCTCCTTTTGATTATTATGATATCTTTAGCTCTTAATTTATGAATTTCATTTTATCCTTTGTTATTTCTGATATATCATAGAGTTTTGTTTATTCATAGAATTTGTATTTTCTTGACTTGGGGACTCACCTTCAGCAGAATATGTTTTATTAGTTCTAGGTACTCTGGGTTATGAAAGTACCATATGCAATAGTTTCTGTTTTTCTGTCTCTGCTAAATTTACCAGCTTTTATATTCATTTTTCACTAGTTTATTCCCACACAGGTTGACAGCCATGACATCTCACTTTTCCACTCTCAACTTGACAGTGGTGGCTTACTTTCCTGTCACACCCCTCAGCAAGTAGCCGAAGTTTTTCTAGACTAGTTTTCCAGATAGGACCACATTTCCAGGCTTCTAGCCTTACTCAGGGACGTCATTTCCAGTTCTTCACGTACAAGAAACTCCTGAAATAAACTATCTCCCTCATGCATATATTAAAACCACAGTCTTTATTTAGTTCTATATATTTCTTAACCTAGCCTTTAGCTCCCTATCAGAGGTTTGGCTTTGAATTTCTTTTTTTATTTCTGGCCTGCATGAGTTTGCCAATCTTACTTTTGTCCCTAGCCTATTTTCTTAAATTTTATACAGAATAACTCGAACTGCAGTAGTAGCCTTTCAGATTAGCTTATGTGACTATTTTGTTTTGTAGAATACTGTCAAGAGTAACAATGCAAATTTACCAATGTTCTATTTCTTTAATAAGTGAAGTGGTACATTACTTGATTCCTAAGCTTTTTTTCCCCAGCCTTCTTGAAAGATTATTAACATATAACATATGTTAACTTAAGGCATATAGTGCAATGCTTTAGTATACTATATATTGCAGAATGATTACCACAGAAAGGTTATTTAACACATCCATCGTCTCACATAATTACCTTTTCTGTGTGTGTGTGGTGATATTTATCTCTGATTTTAAGTAAGTAAGGTTCACTAAAATTGAGAGCTTATTGAGAATCTACTTTGATACATTTTAAGTGCATTACTGTGATAGTTCCATTTCAAAGATGCCCTCAACATTTAACATACTTCCAGTCAAGTTAGAGGCATAAGGAAGTGAAGCATAATGAAAAGCGCTAAGTGACAATGCAAATAACCATTTCATAATCCTGTAGATCAGAGACACCTGGGCCGTAGTACCTTTAAATATTAGGTCACACAACTGTACCTATAGATACCTAAGGCATGCTTATCTTTTCTACTCTCCAAAAAGAAATTTTATAAAATGCCCCTTCTGCAATATTTATTGTCTGTTAGCAAAAGTGAGCCAGACTTATGGTTCTGAGTTTACACTGCAATTTTTTAATCAAAATACAAACAAACAAAACAGAGACCAAGTTAACTTAGGTAAACTGAAATTGTCAACTGTGAGCCAAAGCATTGCATCAAATTCAGAAATGCCTTCTTTTTATATATTGGTTTTCCTATTTTAATATGAATGACTTTTAGTTTTTTCAGATAATGTGTACCTATTATCATTTTTCTTTTGCTAAATAATTTATTTACTTTCTTGACTATTAATTCTTAGAAGTCATTGTTACTTTTTTGTCAGTTAAGAGTAAATTATCTTCTTTATGCCTTCACATAGTAGTATTTTACAACTTCTCTGGACATGAATAATGGCTTAGGATTTTATACAGTGATTGATATAAAAGACAGTGTAAATATTTACATCATGGGATTTATTGTATGGTCTTCTGGCAGATATCTTTCCTCATGATAACTCAAGGCATCATAAAAATGAAATGGAAACTGCAACAGAGAGCTAAGAGAGGAATACATTAGAATAAACAGTAAAGCCAGAAGAGGACACATTACATATATTATATTTCACTCTTTTAACATGTATTGAATGCTGAATACATGTCACAGGTTATATTAGGCAGAAGCCATATATTGTTGATCAAATCAAATGTGGTCACTACCTTCCTGCTGCTTACAGTCTAACAGGTGAAACAATTTACAACAGTTATATAATTATAGCCTCAGATATATGTTATTAAGAAAGCATACTAGATGCATCAAATTGACAGTAATACTGTGGGGTAGATGTGACAGGAGGGCTACTTCGGATAGTATACTCAAGAGATGGCTTTTCTGAAGAGTGACCATTTAGATGGGTACCTAAAGGCTGAGAAAGAGGTTGCAGTATTTTCTTTTGGCAGGGTTAGCATTTCATGGAAGATATAAAATATTTTACAAAGAAACATCATCAAAATAAGATCCTTTAAATTTTAACCTGTGAATTGTGCTTTGTTTTTTAGAATATTTAATTTTGCATCCATCTATCATAAGCAGACAAGTATAGGCAACTTGCCAAGCATGGGGTATTGTGCATATTAAAACTGTGTTAATACTGTACTGCATATTTGAATGTTGCTAAGAGTAAATCTTGAAAGTTCTCATCACAAGAAAAAAATTCTGTGACTATGTATGGTGATAGATATTAATTGGACTTACTGTGGTAATCACTTCACATTACATAAAAATGTCACATCAGAATATTTTACACCTGAAACTAATATAATGTTCTGTCATTATACCTCAATTTAAAAAAAAGAAAGAAAACACTGCAGCTCCTTATAATACCCCCCTCCATTTCCTATCTCCTCCCTCCTTCACTCCCTCTCCCCCTCTCTTGTCTTTAGGAGTATTAAATGTTTCCATATTTCTTGACTCTCCCTTCCTAGAGTTTAAGAAAGATATTTATCCAGTGAGTTATTTGAGAACAACCAAGTACATGTTTATATTCTTCTTCATTGAGTTCTAAATATGTTTTTTCTTTTTTAAAATATATTTTATTGATTATGCTATTACAGATACCCCAATTTTCCCCTTTGCCCCCTCCAACTGGTACCCCCATTCCCTCCAGCAGTCCCCCCTTAGTTCATGTGCATTGGTCGCGCATGTAAGTTCTGTGGCTACTCCATATCCTATAGTGTGTTTAATAAACCCCTGTCTATTTTGTACCTGCCAGTTAAGAAGTACATACTTCTTAATCCCTGCACAGTTTCCCCCATTCTCTCCCTCCCTTCTCCCTGCTGATAACCCTCCATGTGATTTCTATTTCTGTGACTCTGTTCCTGTTCTACCTGTTTGCTAAGTTTTTCTTTTTTTTAATTCAGTTGTTGATAGTAGTGAATTTATTGCCATTTTAATGTTGATAGTTTAATCTTTTTTATATAATCCCTTTAATATTTCATAGAATAATGGGAACTCCTTTAGCTTTACCTTGCCTGGGAAGCACTTTATATGGCCCTAGATTCTAAACGATAGCTTTGCTGGATAGAGTAATCTAGGTTGTGGGTCCTTGCTTATCATCACTTTGAATACTTCTTGCCAGTCCCTTGTGGTCTGCATAGTTTCTTTTGAGAAATCAGCTGACAGTCTTATGGTAACTCCTTTGTAGATAACTATCTGCTTTTCTCTTGCTGCTTTGGTCCTCTTTGCTGTGGTTCTGTTTGGCTCCAACTTGTTTGAGACTCTGTGCTTCCTGGACTTGTATGTCTATTTCCTTCACCAAATTAGGGAAGTTCTCTTTTGTTATTTTTTCAAATAAGTTTTCAGTTCCTTGCTCCACCTCTTTTCCTTCCCGCACCCCTATGATTCGGACATCGATATGTTTGGAGATGTCCCAGAGGCTCCTTCGTCTGTTCTCATTTTTTTGAATTCCCTTTTAGCCTTGTTGTTCTGATTGAATGCTTTTTTCTTCCTTATGTTCCAAAGCATTGATTCGATTCTCAGCTTCATCCCCTGAACTGTTGGTTCCCTGTAGATTTTTCTTTATTTCACTTAATGTAATCTTCATTTCTGCCTGGGTCTTTTTTATGTTGTTACAGTACCCAATGAGTTTTTTGAGCATCCTGATAACCAGTGTTTTGAACTCTGCATCTGATAGGTTGCTTATCTCCATTTCATTTAGTTCTTTTTCTGGAGTTTTGTTCTGTTCTTTCATTTGGGCCATATTTCTTTGTCTCCTCAATTTTTCAGCCTCCCTGTGTTTGTTTCTGTATATTAGGTAGAGCTGCTTTGACTCCCTGTCTTATTAGCATGACCTATTGTAGAAAAGTATACCTGTAATTTATATGGGGCAGAGCCTTAAGTAATCACCAGGGCAGAGCAATCTGTGTCATTACTCTGTGGCCGTGGGTGGGGGAAGGCTCAGAGAGGGCACAATGCTGCTGCATTCCTCTGGAGATTTTCCCAGGAGGAAGCTCTCTCCCGGCACTCACCCTGTCACCAGTCACTTCACTTTCTACCCATATGCCACTGGTGCCCTTCCAGCTGTTGCTGTGGTGCTGAAAACCAGATGAGGTGGGTCTGAGTAAGTCTTAAGAGTGTTAAAGGCCCTTGAAGAGAACTCTCCTGGGAACCCTACAGTTTCTTCCATCATCCCAACCACCACTGGTTTTTACAGCCAGAAGTTATGGGGACTTATCTTCCTGGCACTTGAACCCTGGGCTGTGTGGTCTGGTCTGGGTCTGGGGCTGGGATCCCTCACTCCTGAGACATCCCTCCCAATTTTTATCCACCACACATGGATGTGGGACTGCTCGTTTCATGTCTCCACAACTCTCCATGTCTCTCTGCATCTCCATCCCTCCTACCCCTCTGGATGAATGTGGCTTCTTTAAATCTTTGGTTGTTGGACTTCCATAAAGGTCGATTATCTGATGAGTGTGGGTGATATTTATTCTGTAGTCTAGTTGTAATTTTTGCTATAGTTGTGCGAGGAAGCAAAGTGTGTTTACATATGTCTCCATCCTGACCAGAAGTTCTAAATAATTTTTTTCATAACAAAATATTTGTCAAAAATTCCTCTACACTAATTTGATTAACCGGCTATTACCTTATGCATTATATGCTAAGTAATTATATAATGTGGGGAGGCTGCAAGATATTATTGTAGAATGCTGTTTTGTGGGAAAGAAAGAGACTTTGGCATAATGTAATACATGCTACTGCTTAGTCATGCCTTGAATACCATTCTGTGATATATGGAATATAATATATCAATAAAATTATGAATTATTATTGACAGCATTCTGATGCAGTAAATATTGTGGGATAATTAAATGTTTAGGAAAAACTGAGACATGTGCATATCTCTTTACTGAAAGCATGTTACAATGTAATAAAGAAATAGACAAATGAAAATAAAAGCATAAACACAAGGGCTATTGGATAGTGTCTGACTCAACTCCCATCCTTCCAGAAGGACTGGAAAAAAAACTAGGCAAACAGTAGTCTTTCATATTTTTAAACGTTAGTAAAGACATTTAAAAAGTAATGAGGATCACCAGGTCATGGGTATATGTGTCTTTATATTTACTATATCATTCCAGATATTTTTCCAAAGCACTTGTACCAATTTATACTTTCAGTAACAGGATGTAAGTATTTCCTTTGCTAAACATTATGGCCAACTTTTAATATTTTCAGACTTTTTAAGTTTTGTCAACCTAGTGGGTATGAAATGGTGTCCTGCTGTGGTTTCAGATTTCATTTCTGTAATCAGTGGTGAGGCTAAAGATTTTCATTGGCTGTTCAAAAAAATTGTTAGGTCTTTTTCCCATTTTCTTTTTTGTTATCTTTTTCTTAAATCTAGTAATGAGTTGCTTAAATACCGGAGATACTAATCCACTGTCAGTAATATCTGATACAAATATCTGGTCACAGTTGAGGGTTCAATTTTTATTTTGCTTTAAATACTGACTTTTAATGAACAGAATTTTTAAATTTTAATACAATCAGTTTCAATCGATCATTTCCACTTAGACTCTTAGACTCTTAGTGTCTTGTTTAACAAACAAATTCTACCTGAGGTCATAAAGATATTCCTCCAAATTTTCTTTCATTCATTTAAACAATATTTACTGGTTACCTGCTACTGTCATATAACTGTTCCAGGTACTGTGGATATAGTAGTGAAAGAAAATATTTAAAAATCTGAGATTCAAGGAGTTTACATTCTGGAGGTTGGGGAGGAAAACAATGAACAAATGTGCAAGTAAGGATTTTGTAGAAGAATGGTGATAAACATTGTGGAGAATCATAAAGCAAGATGTGAGTGTGAATGGTCAGAGGTGATGTTCTCTAGCCCAGAACAGTAAAGTGAAAAGTTCCCAAGGAAGTTAAGTGCTTGGGGGAGTCTGAGGAAAAGTGAGAAGACCAGGTGGCTACAATGGAGTGAGCAAGAGGAAGAGTATTCGATGATGCGGTCAGGTTGATAGCAGAAGCCCAGAACAGGTAGGGCCTCTTAGGCTATCATAGGCTATTGCATATGTCACTCAAAGACTTGAGCTTTTGCTTTGAGTTGGGAAGGCACTGGAAAATTTTGAGCAGAAAAATAATGTTTTGATAAGTTAGTTTTTTGAAGAGATCATTCTAGTTGCTGTTTTGAAATTAATAATAGGCAAGCAATGGAGGAAGCCAGTTAGGAGGCTTTTTCATTAATCCTGGCAATAATCCTGGCTTTGACCAGGTGATGGCAGTGTTGAAAAAAAATGATCCAGAGAGCAGGGGATCCAGCCTGCAAGTGGGAACCTCTGTGTTTCATGCGATAAAAGAGTGATTTTAAAAGGGGTCATGTTGTGAAGATCAAAGAGATTTTTGTTCAGAAATGTGCCCAGTGCCATACTATGGAAAAGGGAGGCAACCACAAGACAGGACCAAATCTCCATGGTCTGTTTGGGTGAAAGACAGGTCAGGCCCCTGGATTTTCTTACATGGATGTCAATAAGAACAAAGGCATAGCCTGGGGACAGGCCACACTGATGGAATATTTGGAGAATTCCAAGAAGTACACCCCTGGGACAAAAATGATTTTTGCTGGCATTAAGAAGAGTTCAGAAAGGGCACATATGACAGCTTATCTAAAAAAAAAAAAAACTACTAATGAGTAATAGTTGGCCACTGTCTTATTTATTACAAATGTCTCCTGACTTTTTTTCATGTGTACTACATTTAAATGGATATCATACACCAGAATTCAAAACATGAGGCTGATAGATCATGTCTTTTGGGCAATTCTGATTTAAATAATATTGGCTTGTGGTTAAATGAATATCATCAGCTTTTTGAACTTAGATGGTTATTTCAGCTCAGCAACTTCTATCACTATTTTCCCCTTCTAAAAATATGATTGGACTTGATTTGTAATATTCAGCATTTCACAGAGATAGTGAATACTCTCTCAAAACTTGTAGGAGATTTGTTTAATATTTAAATTTGTGTAACTGGTTATATTAACATGTTTAAATACTGAGGAAACCCCTTCACTGTTTATTAGACAAGCAAGGCTCATTTGTGTTTCAAATTGTGTTCATTAGCCTGCTAAAAGACAAGGGCTGTAGATAAGCTGGCAGTGTCCATTTTGTCTTTTTGGTTCTAACTATGCCAATTTAATTAAAATATCCCATATCTAAACTGTTGCCTTTTACTTCACGAAAGGCATTTTATTGTGGTTTGCATATAATATAAAATAAAGGATATTCAACACTCCTCACATTTTATAAATGATCTGTAAGGTCAAATGCTTTTAAAATTCAGAGTGACAAGATATAGTGGCAAACTTTATGAATTCTTTGTCAAAGTTATAATTCAAGATTGTCTTGAACAGCTATTCAAATATGACTATGGAATTACTCTGTATGTGTGTGATTGCTAATGGTGCTTTCACCATCTCACTAGAGAAGGCTTAAAGTAGAGGAGAATAGATCATCAACACAATATTGCAAATTAGGTGATCATAAGTCTTAGGATAATTAAAAACAAAATCACAGATCTTGAAAAAAATGATCAGATTCTTGAAATATTTTGCAGCTAAAGATTTGGAAATTGTTTAGACATAATTTGTAAGAAAAATAGAGGAGTGAAAAATGACTCCTCACTTTAGGGAGACATTTTTCTTGAGTAACTAGGAACAGAAAGTGATCTTTTAAAGAGATGAGGAAGACTGCAGGTGGAGCAAGTTTAGGTTCAGATGTGAGGACTTCTTTTGTGTCATGTTACTGTTCTTATACTCATCAATTTTCCAAATAGGGATTCCAAGAAGGTATTTGGAAATATCAGTCAAACCTTACTGTGAGAGGTCATACCTGACTATATACACATGGGAATGAATATATATGTATACAATATATCTATCTATCTATCTATCTATCTATCTATATCTATATCTATATCTATATCATATATATATATAGTATTTGAAGTCATGAGACTAGGTGAGATTCCCAAGGGAGGAAATATAAATACAAAAGGGAAGAGGCCTGGAGTCCTATCCATGAGGCCCTGCAATGCTTATAGACCTGGAAGATGAGAAGGAGGCAAAAAGGATATCAAGTATCAAGCAGTAACCATAGAAAGAAAGTGACATTTAAGCGGTGTCCTGGAACATACTTGAAGGAAATCTTGTGTGGAGAGAGTGGTCAAATTTGTGAAATAAAATAAGGTCAAGTAAAATAAAGACTGAAAATTAAATATGAGATCTGACAAGCTGCCCTGTACAACTCCTATGGTGGAGGTAAGAGCTGGATTAGACTAGATTTAAGAGTGAAGGAGAATGGAAGGATTGATAATAAATATTTTCTGCTAAGACATTTACATTCTCAATATAATCTTTTCTTATTACAAAAGTAATAGTGCTTATTATAGAGAATTTAGGAAAGTCTTTAAAGGAAGAAAATTTGTATTTTCTATGATGCATCCATAACCACTGTTAATATTTCAGTTTATAGCTCTTAGGTTTATTTTTTCTATGTACTTTAATAAATGGATTATCTAAACCAAAAATAAAAATAGTGTTCATGTGAGAGCTGTGATTTTCTTGCATCACAATATATCATCTTTCATTTTCATGATTATTAATGGTAGTATAGAATGTTATTATGTATCCTGGTTTATATATAGCCAACACCCTATTAGACATTTAGGTTATTTCCAGTGTTCAACATCATTAAAAAAAAACAATGATGAACATATGAATATGTAAAAAATGGGATTTTATCGACATATTCTTAAAGAGTTAGGCTATTAATCCACTGTAACATATGCAAAAGTGACATTAGTGTCACAGATACTATCATTTACCATTCAGACCCCAACACACTGCCATCCTGGCAATAGAATCAAGAAGACAGTCAAGGTATTTTACTAACAAACAATGGTAGAATGTGGTCTTTCAAAACAATTTTAGTTGCCTGGGAACAGTGTCACACAAAGAGAGGGTATAGCAGGAGTTGCTCCCATAGCAACAGTTGGAAGAGTTCTAGTGGAAGAGGAGAGATGTCCAGCAGCAGAAAGTAGTTGAGAGGAAGACAGGAAGAAGTCACGTCCATAGCAAAAATCTGGATAGAATTGCAGCAGTTTTTTGTGTCGTAGATTCCCAATCAGAAACGTTCCATGTTTCATTGAATTATAGGCCACATATGATTTTATACCACATACCTTATACATGAAAATATAAACATTAATGCATTCTAGAATCAAACCACAGTCCCATTTGGATGTGTGTATGTTGTAGTTGAGGAACTTTAATTTCTATGTTATACCGATGGTTTATAGAATACAAGTTTCAAAACAGATTTGAATTAAAATATTTTTAAATCAATTGGAAAGGATTTCATTATTTGAAAATTAATTATAACTTACATTTTCTCTTTCTTGACTTTGAACTACTTGAACTCCATAGTTTTCTGTTCATTTACTATCTTGAAAAACGTTATGATTAATCCAGAAGTCTTTTTTTTTTCTTTTTGAGGCTTCTGTTGTGATTTTCAGCAAAAGGGTCCATGCAGATGATATTTTACCTGGTGTTGATGTTGCTTCAGAACTGAATCAGGAGTAGTCTCTCTCAGTTCAGATTTATGGAAGGCATCATTGCTGCTTACAGAAACATCTGCATCTCTCACCCTCCTCCTTGTTTCTTTACAGAAACATCTGCATCTCTCACCCTCCTTATAATGGAGTGTATAACCCTCCGTTATATACTAAAACATTAATAACCCTGGTAAAATTTTCTTCTCACTTTTATAGAACCTCTGAATGTTTCCCTGGTAAGAATGTGTTGCTTCAGGAATCAGGGAGAAAACATGTTTTGTTTTGTTTTGTTTTTTAGATGATGAAAAGAGGGACCAAATGAATAATTTAAAAGATATACCTGATAGTGACCCTTTTTAAAAATTGCATCTGTATAGGACTAATCATAACAGATATTTAACAGTCAATCCAAACAATGTGCTCTGAAGGTCAGATCCCCTAGTTTCAGATTGTCTCCTAAAACTTCCCACTAAGGACCGTGTACTCCAGGTGAACTGAATTACTTTCTTTTCTTCTACTCATGTTTATATGACATTCTGTCCACCTAAACTTCCTGGATCCAAGACTTTGAAAAGCTATTTCCCACCTATAATTTTAGGTTAATGAAGTAGCCACCTCTTCCAAGTATGCTTCCCTGATTACCATAAAACACAGTCTATTTCACTGAACTTTATCTCCGTATCCCCAAAGAGCACCTCAGCGCTGGAACATAGTTATGACCATACAGAATTTTGATTTGCTATGGTACACTATTATAATGCATGACATATACAATAAATCATCCCTTAATATGTTTCCTTATGAAAATCTCTAGCATATATAGATTTACATTTGTATATCTTTTTTGGCAACTTTGGATTGAATATACACAGATCTTAAGTATTCTTTTTAGGAGTATTTTTAAAAAGTGAGAAAAGTTTAATAGTAGCTAAAATATCAGTGTTGAACAGTAGAATGATAGTAGCATTTATCAAGCATTTATTATATGGCACATAATAAATTTTTATGTGAATTATTTCCTTTATACTTCACACACGCACCCTCTAAGGTAGGATAACATTATTTTCCCCATTTTATAAATGAAGAAACTGGAACTTGAGGAGACTTGCCTAAGTTCCCATGGGGTATAAAATTTTGAAATAAAGTTTTAGGACCCAGAAAGGAAAATGAGAGAAAATGCACCTGAGTTTTAGGATTGTATTCAACTGTAAGAATTGTTGATGCATACGTGTTAGGACTCATAACCATGGTAGGAGTTCAGATTAATATATCTTTAGTTATCTTAGATATTAATGGGAAAAAGTATTCATAAGTGCTTTCATAAAATAACTTGATTCCTTTATGCCCTAAATCTATTTTCCTAGAAAACATTACATTTTTAAATGAATTATCCTTATGTAGGATTCTTCAGAAAACTAATTCTAGAGTCTAGTTTCTAAGACTTTGAGTCTGTTTAAAAGAGCTATTAATAAACTGTATATACTTTATTCCACTGTGTTGTTTTAATTATTTTTGACTGATCCTCCTTTTTAAGTTCCAAATTAGAACAATTTCTTTAAAACATTTATTGAGAGATTCCTGAATCAATTTGACCTGACATTTGCAGATACCATCCTTGGGCTACCCCCCACCCCACCCCCAGCTTAGATAATGGCGATTTAGCATAGATTATACCAGTTAGGATATGTTACTTGTTCTACTAGCACACATTTCTTGGAGGGATGAAGGGAGAGAGGGTGGATGGAAGGAATTTATCTTTAATCTTATGAAGAAATCTAGCCAAGGGATTATAGTAACCATTATCACAGCTTTTGGCCACTTCATTGAAAGAATGTTGTCAATACCCAAAGTCCTTTTGCTACTCAAGATAGTCATGTGCACACACTGCATTATGAACCTACTTCCAGAAGATTAAAAACAAATTTTAGCAGACTTGAGGCTTCTATTTTACAATCACCTTTTTTTGTTACTATCGAAAGTAATCATTTACATTTCCTTGAACACTAAATTTCTTGTTCTGTTTCTCTAGTATCTAATAGGATGTCATTTCCTATCAGCATTTAAATAATATCACAATAGGTGGTGCCATAGCTCTATACTGACTGACATTATAGGAAAAGATAAAGTGTTTTTGACCAGTGAAATCGAAAGGGGAGAAAAAATATAAAAATTCTGAGCCCTGCTTTTAGGAAACTCATGAGCAACTAAAATTGTTTTGAAGGACTGCATTCTTCCATTCTCATTTAGAAAAATACCTTGACTGCCTTCTTGATTCTTTTGGCAGCCAGGATGGCAGTGTGCTGGGGCCCAAATGGTAAATGATGTTATTCATAACACTGATGTCAGCCTGCATGGAGATTTATTACTATATTTGTATTAAAGTACTGGATGGGTTGGAATCACTGCCTTTTTAAACCCCCTCCCCAACAACTTTGGTCATTTCTACTGACGATTTACAGTAAAATAGCTGACAACTGCCTATGATTAGTTTAGGCCGATGCTACTTGCTCTGGTAAATTCATTTCAAGCATTTGACAAGACCGCAAAGATTAGTGCCAGCTTAACTAAAAATATTTTTACGGGCGGAAGATGTGTGAAAAGTCAGTTACTTTCCAGGTATATGATGACTATGTAAATTAACTGACAACATAACTTCTTTGGTGTTTATTTGTGAACCATATGTCTACTTTATAGAACAATTGGTGGAGTCATCTTTCACAGGTATGTTCCGAAGATGTCACCAAATGGAGTGCTTACTGAGCTCTGCATGTTATTATGTTGCTCTATGAGTTACCTGCACCTGAGGACTTAGGGAGCTACAGGGTAAAATTGGGAACCTCTAGACTAAGAAATGACAACAAAAATGAGAGGTTCTTTTTCTAGCTATTTCTACCACTCGACATCAAAAAAGAAGCTATTTTCTTACTCTGAACACATTGTTCTTAAGAAGGGCCTAAGCGTTGTAGGTCAAGGTATTATGGACCCATGATGACTAGTTTATTGTTTTTTTTAAACCTTTCTTTTTTCAGAGCCCTTCTCATTCATTTCTCCCTTTATCTTCAGTTTTTCTAATACAGTCTCCTTTTTCTTTGCATACATTATACTATAGAAATGTCTCTTGTTAGTGATTATTGTGTTAAATTAGATTAGTTGAGTAGAAGTGAATTTAGATTCTAGATTACACCTAATTCCTCATTATCTGATAGCACTGTCCAAGATAGCTACTTTATAGACTTCCTATCTTCCTTCACAAGCTGGGTATGACCCTGTCATTTGGAATCCTATATTATATATGTACTGTTAGTTCTGGAACAGGCCGGAGTGCTGTGCTGTCCAGACTTGTTTTACAAATGAGGAACCTGAGGCCTTGGGGTTTTAATAACTTGTCAGTTATCACCTGGAGATTAAGTGGCTTCGGTAAGATTAGAGCCTAGATTTCATTATATTCCAGTGTTCTGTCCACTTGCTATGTTCCCTCCCAACTGGTTTGACTTTGTACCTTTGACTTTCTGTATACTTTGCTGGCTTCAGTTTTCTCACCAAACTTACTGACTTACCTGACTTCAAAATTCATTCTCAGAACAAAACAAGAGATAAGAAAGTCTTTAGTTATGCCCATTTTCATTTTCCACTTTCCTCCCTTTCTTTCCTTTCACCCTTCTGGAAGATCTTCTTCTCTCCTTCATTATTGCCTTTTGAGAAATCATAGTAGAATATATAATTTTCCTTTGGAATTTCCTGTTTATCTCCCTTACCTGCATCCCTTTTTTTGTTTTACCTCTGAAAAGTCTACTTAAAGAAAAGAAACATCACCATGCTAATTGGCTTCTCTCAGTAGTCTCCTGGATAAAGCACTAGATAGATTGGGAATAAGAAAACATTGATGCTTTTTCTTACCTTGACCAATGACAAACACTTTGTGCTCTAGTTTTCTACTCATAAAATGGTATTTCTCAGCATTGCAGACTTATCAACCAAATTTAATTTAAAGGTCTGAGTATATTTACGGCTTTGGCAGAGAATGGTGCACAGAAAATACATGATGGTATTACTATGTTTTAAGATATGGAAAAGAAAGATGATTGTTTTGGTATTGGTGGTTATTGTTATTAATTTTTAAAGACTAATAGTATATTCATAGCTTTTCAGGACAGTGATTTAGCAACCCTGTGACAGCATTGTATTTCTTTTTGTCCTTACTTCACTTTGCTATGTTTTAGATTAACCCAGCCTCTACCATGTACCAGTAAAATAGTGTGAGTGGTGGTGGTGGGATTACTTAAGTATATGTGTTAAATGTTTTTTGGTTGCATGAGAAGCTATAATATTCTCATCCCAATCCTAGTTTTAGTTAATATGACAATGGCAGTTTTTTACAAGTTTAAATATATAAGTAGATAACTATTTTAGTGTTTTATGTAGTATATAGATTGTTACCAATAATGTGATATAAATTTACTTTTATAAAAAAGATCATGATATGTTAATATGTAATATTCGGTAGGATAATTATGGGAAGTTTATTAAAGTACTCTTAAGGACATGAGTCATCCATTAACCATTTGCTTTGTCTCTCACTATTTGCTGTCATTTGTCACTATCCTTAACAATAAAAATGGACCCTGAAATCAAGAATATAAAATAATTTGGGAGTTCAGAGAAGGTAGAGGCAACTTCTAGCTAAGGCCTCTGGGTATAGTCTGTGGGGCTAGGCAAGGTAGGGGCTAGAAAAGAGTTTGGAATTCAAGGAGGAAAGAACAAAATACAAGTTGAAGAATGTGCAGAGTATATGTAAGGGGTAGTGAGTAGTCTATCTTGGTCAAGCATAGGATTTATAGTGATTAGAGAAATTCTGCTGAAAAGTAAATTTGAGACTACATCAAGAACAGCCTTGAGCGCTAGTTTAAGGAGTTTTGACTTTCTTTATAAGGCAGTAGGGGAGCCATTGAAGAATTTTAAGTGATAGTGGAGTATTAACAGGTGACGTTGAGAAGACTGACCTGACAGACACGAGTGAAGTGGATGGAGGAAAAACCGAAAGAGAAAGTAGTTATTAGTTTACCACAATAGTCCAAGCAAACAGAGCCTAATCCAGAATACATGCAACCAAGATTAGGAAAATGGCTCAACATACCTGATTTTTAAAAATATGGGCAGGAAAAGATCAAGGACAATTCTGAACCTGAATAACTTGCTGAACAGTGATACTTTTTTTTTTTTTTTAAAGTAAGAGAGTAGTAAGTTCAAAGGAAGGATCCTGTTCACGGAGAAATTATTTGTGAACTTCTATGAAATGAAGTATAGACAGTTGCCTAACAGGGAGATGAATATATGTGGTTTGACTGGGTATCAATAATTATCCATTTTTCCAGGTATCCCCACGAAGGAAATAATTAAAATTATGACATTAAAAGATATCACTAGGAAAAAATGTGTAAGAAAAGAAGAAGGTCAAGGGAAGAACTTTGATGAACACCTCATTTGAGTACAGAAATAAGAGTTTCTAGAGAAGGAATATGTAGAGAAGCTGGGTGGGGAATTATTACTAAAGCAGCATTTAGAAAGCCCATGAAGGAGAAAATTTCAGGAAGAAGAGTTTAATCAACAATCTAAATTTATGAAGAGAAAACAAGTAAGTTGAGGATGAAAATGTAGGTCATTGGATTTATTGGTCTTGGTCACATTGCTGATGCTACAAGTACAATTTCAGGAGAGGGGAATGGATCAAGATCAGATTATAACGGCTTAAGTAGGCCCTGTTTGGTAATAAACTGAAGTCAAATGTGTGTAGATTGCAGTCTTTTCAAAAGGTGGACACTGCTTATTTTTGCTTTCATAATGTTAAACGGGGTCTATTATAAATTTTAATATCATGTGCAAGAAGCATTTTTATCATTTTGTAGAAGTTTTAAAAATAATTTCAGATTATGAATGGATGAACATAAGACAGATTCTCTTTAGCACCATTTTAGTTCTGGACAAATTTCAAGCTATTTCTGATTACTCTGAAATGCAAATAGTGCTGTTTTGTTTTACAGCCATCATTTAAGAAGCCATGTACACATTAAGATAAATATGTGCTGCATGAACAACAAAAAAATGAGAAAGAAAATGGACATTATTTGTATTTTGTAGGTTCTCTGGTATGGAGCCGAGTGCAATAATCTCCCAATACTAATGAGCAGCAAAATGTAATTTGCCAATGCACAATTAGCTTCTTACTGGCTTCTGTTGATTTGTAGTGCTATAACGCCTTACCAGGTGAAACTTCCCAGCTTGAGAGATTTTATTGGACCAATATTTTAAATTGTGGCCAGATAATGAGATGATTATCATGAAAAAATGTTATGTTGGAATAAATCATTATTCCGTGAAGCGCAGATTATAGCTTCTCTGTTGAGTTGTCTGCCACCAGTACCGTGAGCTTTTGCTTTCCTCTTTTCCCGGTGCTCTTGCCTTTTCCCATCATTAACAAATATGGGCCTCCCTCTCATTTTCCATTTGGAAATCTGATAGTAGCTTGTTTTAGTTGCAGTGTTTTACATCTCATATGACTATGTTTTCACTTCTCTCTTCCTTTCCTTCATTTTTATTCTATTACTGTGTCATGTCTTATATATGTATGCATACATACGTATTATATATACATACACACACTCATGCATCCATGTATACATTCATAGATTCATATCACAGAGTAGTAGGAGAAAGATTTTAAAGCAGGAAGTTTATCTGTTTAGCTCATAGTCTAACGAAGCAAGTTTTGTCCCTTAGCTCCACATCAGAAAATGTCAACTCCATGGTTTTAAACTAAAATCCTAAATCCAGCTAGCCATTTTACAGAGATGCTTCCATAGCCTTGGAGATGGGGTTAAAACATATATGGCTCAGTGAGACCAATCATTATGATTGGCAAATGAACTCAAAATACTATTTTAGTAATGTTAGGGCAGTCAGGAATTTTATTTGCACAACATCCAAACTGTTAATACTATGAATGACTAGCAGATTAAAAAAAATGATAGAAAACCCTGAAGTTGTGATTCTCTTATGATTTGGAGTAACACTTGCTTCATAGAATAATGAAATCTTGTTTGTTGGAAGGGACCTTAGAGAATCAAAGCATTTAATCTCTTTTTTGAATACAGCAGTGCTTTCTATAACTTCCCTGAATGATAAATGTCCATTGACAGAATTCTGTAGGCTTCTATCCCATTAACAATATATTCTTCATACTGAATTGCAATGTCTTCCTGTAAGCTCTCACTCAGTTCTGCCCTAAGGGGAAATATGGAATCCAAGACTTAACCTCTTCTTCCTAAAAGTTTTTCAGATATTTGAAGCTCTTTTCATTTTGTTCACTTTTCCAAAGGTTCTTTTCTGTGGTACATAATTCTAGTTTTATCAACCATTCCTTATTCATTGACCCCTTCAGAATGTTGGTTCCTCTGTTTCTCATTTATTATAATTTGTCAATGACTCTCCTAAAATGTCGTATGCCATTATTTAACCTAATATACCAAATAGAGTCTGGTTTTTGCAGAATACAGTTGAATAATGCCTTATACATTATAGGTTTAAAGGTCAAATCTTTATTTTCTTTTTATTATTTTCATGTGATCACTTGTCTATTTCCTTAGAATAATTGTTTTTAAATATGGAAATTCAGTGCTAAAGAAAATGTGCTTTTAAAATAGTATTTATGTAATTTATCAAATTGTTTTTGAGTAAGGGTGCATCTATGAAAACTACTACAAACAGTATCATAAGACAAAAACCTTTCATATCCTTGCAATATTGGGCAATGTATGTCATTCTTTTATATCTTTGCTGACCTGACAAATATAAAATGATTATCTCACTGTTATTTTAACATGCTTTTCTTTTATTTCTTTCACCCCTTCCTCCACCCCTCAAGGTCAAATGTTTAGAGTGTAAGTTTTCATTTTATATTATTTTTTTCTTTTCTTTTTTTTTGGTATATTTTATTGATTATGCTATTATAGTCATCCCTTTTTTTTATCGATGACACTGATATTTTTAGCTTATATAGAAACTTCATCTTGCTGGGGGCACATGTTGATTCTGTGGTCAGCTAAAATCCTCACTTTTTTTTAGATTTTATTTATTTATTTTTAGAGAGAGGAGAAGGGAGGGAGAAAGAGAGGGAGAGAAACACCAGTGTGTGGTTGCCTCTCACACACCCCCTACTGGGGATCTGGCCCACAACCCAGGAATGTGCCCTGACTGGGAATCGAACTGGCAACCCTTTGATTCTCAAGACGGCACTCAATCCACTGAGCTACACCAGCCAGGGCCTTTTTTGTTCTTTTTTATGAGCCACAGTCTAGTTAGATTTTCTCAAATCCTGGATCCTGTGCAATTTTTTTTTAACTGCCTGTGAGATTTGTGTTTCTCCCTGTTAAATTTCTTTCTTTTTTTTTTTTTTTGGTTTAAGTTTAGTACTGCTACCTATTGTAAAAACTTTGAATCGTCACTTAATAGATGACAATTTTGTCTATCTATTATATTAGAATGCCTTCAGGTATTCGGTCATTTGCACATTTAACAAGTTTACTTCAAACATCTGAGTCACTGATATTTTAAAAGATAGGAACAAGAATAAATACCTGGGGCTAACTACCACAAGTATCCTACTGGGTTGACACCGATCTAATAATTAATGGACTTTGAATTTAATTTTTCAACCAAATCAAAATCTACCCAATTGTGCTATTGTCCTGCCCATATGCCTTTTTCTTTGTGACAGTGGTATGGAGACAATTTGCCTAAAGTTACTGTGAAATAAAAACATTTTATGTATGTATGTTCCAGTTGATTTTCTCTAAGAAAGAGTTGCCAGTAATTTGGCATCAGTTATTTATATATTCTTTGCTCCTTCTTGTTTTTATAGAATGATGTTTTATAAGCTTGTGAAAACCTTTAGTTTGGTATACCCAAGCATGGAACAGAATTGGGATTGCTTTATTTTCTTTACTACAGTGAGAAATATTGATGAATTAATTGAGACTTCTGTTAAGGGAGAAACATACAAGGTATAAGAAATCTAAACCAAATGGCTTGCAAAGTATAGAATTCTAATATCCCTGTCACTAATGACCCATTCTGTGTGAATGAGAGGCTTTGTGTTGACTCTTCATTTCCACTATGTTGGTCTGCTCCCTCATTTTAAGTGTCATTTCATACTTATCATCCAGGACAGTCATGCTGGATTTTATGATACTTGAATATAGACCAAAAGAAGCTATGACCCCTTGCCTGTCTACCTAAGGTCCACTCCCTTAGTTTCTGTTTCTGGAATGAAAGGCATTCAAAGTGATTATTACCGAGAATGACATCATCCTGTCTGTGAGATCCTACTTTAATTACATTTTTTGTGGCTTGTTCCCATACAGATTTAATAGGACAATAACTTCATACAACATGATGACCTTGGAATTTGTGGGAGCTAAAAAAAAATTAATACTTTAGTTACCAGACCAAAGGTACACATCAAAGTCCAATCAAACACGGATAGGAGCTTGCATACAAGAAAGTAAAGGTTTATTTTTAAGGGAATGGTGCCATGCCTGGAGTCACAGGTGAGCTTGTGCTCAAAGACCTGGCTCTCCGATGGCTTCTAGGGGATGGGTTATATAGAGGAAGGAAAATTCAATAATCATGGTGGAGTTAGGATTGTGTTCTCTATTGATTGGTCAACACTAGGGTAGGTGGTAGTTGATCATTGCATCTGGTCCTGATGTCAGTCATGATTCCTCTTCACCTAGTTTCACAATGTGATTTATGGGCTTTGTCCACTTTTTTGGATCTGGAGCTGAAACACAGCTGAGACATAGATATTATCTTTAATTTGATTAAAATTACCTCTGTGATAAATAGGCCCACGGCTTTGTTCCTAAGATATTTAATGCTGACTAGACCTCATTGTCCTGAAATCCTAATGATTAAGGGAATAGTGTGCAAGGTAGAAGAAGGCAGGTGAGTCAGGGTGCTGGATGAAGCTAGTTTGAATCAAAGGAAAGAAAGGAGAAAAGGTCATATTAAAGAAATGAAATTTCTACACGCAGTTATAGTTCTTCTCCCACCTTCTAAGTTCTTCTTGCTGGGCTAATAATGAAATTAACAAAGAGATTAACAGGAGAAAGTCAAATGTTTAATGCATGGGCATTGGGCATTCACATATACATGAAAATTCCAAAGACAGTGAAGCAATATCGGGTGTATATGACATTTTGGACAAAGGAGAAAGAGGGAATGGATATTGTATTTCAGAAGTGAGAATGGGCGATTTACAAGTAGTTGAGGAATAGAGAAACATACAAGGCAGGAAAATCCTTGATTAATAACAAAAATAAAGGGACACAGGAATTATGTAGCTAACAGACCCCTGACTTAAGCCCTCCTATTTACCATACTTAGTTCTAAATTAGTATGGTAAAATATTAATTTATAATTAGTATTTTAGGCTAATTAGGCCAAGGCAACATCCTAAAGCTCTCTTCTTGGAGTAGGCCTTTCCATCTGAATCTCTTAGGACGAGAAGTGTTAAAGGTTCTCCCTGAGTCTTTTGTTTCTCAATAAACATCTTAAAATCAATACCTCCAAAAGGCAAGTTCATAATGGTAAAACTTTGGTTTCCTTCACATGCATATAGTATTGATTACCACTCTGCAGTACTAAGGAGTACAATCATGAACTGCCTCTCAATCTCGTAGAAATGTGGAGAATGTATCAGAGAAATGGGTAGGGATTGGAGAACAATTAAGTAACTATTATTGCCTTCCATGTAAGATGACATGAGTACCTTAACTTGTTTGTAGCAATGTGAATGAAGTGAATAGAACAGTGGTATAATGGGAAATTGACAAACTATGAGACAGTGAGAAAAATAATCAGAAAATAAGTAAAGGCTTTGAGCCAAGATAGTTGAAAGTTGAGATACTCTTTTTGGAAACAAGGAAGTTAGGAGTGTTATCTACAGGAGTAAAGAGAAAAGGATAAAAATGATGGGTTTATAAAGGTGCTAACATACCTTGGGTGATTTTAAGCATATAGTTAGATATTCATACCTAGACAAATATTTGGTAGTTGTTTCCAAAAAGATAATAGGTGGATCCAAAAAAAGAGCCTTTGGGGCAGAAGTGGAAGGGCTTGCAGATAAAATCTCAGAGAATAATGCCTACATTTAGGATGGGGTTTGAAAAGAACTTGCCAAAAGGTTGTTAAGAAAGACGGAGGACAAACACAGTTCATGGTGTGTCTCAGGAGCCAAGGAAAGAAAGTATTATTTAAGAACAACAGGGACTAAAACAGTATCATCAACTTCCAAAAAGAAGTTGAAAAGTATACACTGATGTCAAGCCTTCAAGTTTGGTGATGACATACTTATTGGAGAATTTCCACAGAACAGGTGAAGGAGCATATTAAAGGCAGATTGGATACTTACATAGTATCAGCTGGAATGGAGGAAGCAGAAGCAATAGACTGCCAGTCCATCCAGTATAAATAATTGTGAATGTCAGAAAATGGCTTTACTATGGCATCTTCTGTTAAACAAATAGTGTTGTGGATGAAAGGGAAAGGGCGATTAGATTAATTTATATGTTGAAAAATTATTGTAAGTTAGCTATATTGTTTTAACTGATTTTAACTTCACTGTTCAATATGATTTCATAGTTTAACCACCACAGGAATGAAATTAAGTTCTTCACATAACTTTAATAACAGATAGATGTTAGTTTTTCAGTTAAAGTAACCAAACTTGGACCTGGCCAGTGTGGCTCAGCTGGTTGGGTGTAGTCCCACAAAGTGAAATGTTGCCAATTTGTTTCCTGGTCAGAGCACATGCCTAGGTTATGGGTTCGGATCCCAGTCGAGGCACGTATGAGAGATAACTGATCAATGAGTTTATCTATCTCATGTCGATGTTTCTCTCCCTCTCTTTCTCTCTCCCTTCCCCGTCTCTAAAAATAAATAAGTATTTTTTTTTAAAGCAACCTAGGTTGTTCTCTCAATCACTTTGGATTTACAATACTGCAGAGCATTTTAATTACATTCATATGTGCATGCTTTAAAAGAAAATTTCAAAATGTTTTATCATGATAATAGAAGCACATTTATGCCCTGTCATGCTACATGGAAATTGTTTTATCTGTAGAGTGGTATGAAATGATAGTAGCCTTTGCTTTTTTGCATTTATTGTTTTGAAATTGCCACCATCATTTATATTTCCTAGTAATCTGGTTTTGACTTCCATGGATATATATGAGCATGTGTTAGGGTGTCAGTGGAAAGCTAAGAATTGAAAAGGTAAATAACAACCACGGTTGCTGGCAAGATTACCTTTTCGTCACTGTGCCAAGACAGCTGTTTTAGCTGAAAATAAGGAGGAAGGAGTGCACACTAATTTCAAATTAGGTAGATATAGAAAGAGAAAAGCTGGGAAAATAATTCAGGTATATAACCAAATTCAAGAGATGAATGAAGACATTATCCTGACTGTTAAGGAAAGAAAATCAAGAGAACAGTTGACTTATAAAATGTGGTATGTGAACCCAGGATAATAAATAACTGGGGTTGGCTAGAGGTCTTATAGCAGTAGCATTTGGAAGAATGGAAGAAAGCTATAGATCCCTAAGTCACATTAACCAGAGAGAAGGCTCTGAGAAACAAGACACAAAAGAGATTGGTCTCTGAAAATTTGTTTTACTTTTGTCAAATCTTGTGCTCACACGCTCTCCCCACCTCACTCCCTCTCTCTGTCACTCTTCTCTCTCTTTCTCTCTCTCCAACCCCCCCCCCCACTTTTCAATCCTTCCAAATGCTGAATATGGCTGGATGGTATAAACAAACTGTATATCCCCAGGTTTATGGACAGCAAATTGTAAGTGATATTTAAAACTACCCATTACCATTACTATATAAATAAAATTGTTTGGTTCATTAAAATTGCCAGCTTCCAAATAGCCAAAAATACAAAATTAAAACCTCAGCTAACTCAAGAAAATAAATAAATAAGAGACAGCAACTGCAGGGGAAAAAATGCTGTCCTTTACCTAGCCAAAAAGAAAAAAGAAAACAAAAGAGTGATTTATTGTTAGAAAATGTAATCTTTTAAGCTAGCATTCAGTCTGTTGTTTCCTCCATTTGCAGAGAGAGGCCCTTGAGAGATGCTTAACTAGGCAGGTATGATGATTGCAGAGTTCTTAGGGTACGAGTAGAGGCAAAGATTGTCAACATCTGGGCAGGAAAGGCTGCCTACTCAAACCCCAGACACTTCCTTATTGAATTGTACTCTCTGTGCATGGGTGTTTTAGCTTAAGAGAAAAAGTTCTGGGGCTGTTTGAAAATGCCTGTTTTACATAGTATCAAAGTGGCTTTACCAATCTTAAAGAAGTAGCAGGAACAGATTTATAATTTAATTCCCTGTTCTCAAGTCACTTGCTTACCTACTGATGATATGCTCTGTTTTTCAACCAAATTCCCTTTGTACCCACAATATTTGCAGCCCATTCATTGTGTCTGTCTGATGAACTGGTCTCCAGAGCTGCCATATCTTAAGAGATATAGGCTTTTAGTTATGGTGTCCTAGGTCATCATGAAGGGGACTAGAGAGACTTTTGATTCTAGGATATTGTGCTAGCCCTGACTGGGAAAAGATTTTAATGGTTCTTCTATGGACCTTTTGATTCAGTACAGTGGTGTAAGTTCAAACACAAGCACCCTAATACTGCCAATACATTATATATATATATTTATAAAATATATATAAATATATATATTTATATATTTTATATATTTATTTATATAAAAATTTTATTTATTTATACATATAAATATATATGTATATATACATTAAATATATATAAATATATATATTTTTATATATTATATATTTATATATATATATATATATCTCACATAATAACTTTTAGACATTTTTCAGAGTTTCAGAAGGATGGCATGGGGATGAGCATCACTGGGACCTCTTCCTAATGAGCAGAGCTTGCTGGAATCTATAACCTGGATCACTGCCAGTCCTCATCCTGCTCCATAAACTGAAGTCAAAAGGCAGTGTTTTTGATCTCACACTCACAAAGTCCTCTTCTTTTTTTCTCCCTAATTCTCTGAGTGGTAGTCCCCTCTTTCTAATGCTACATGAACTGGATACCATGCATAGAGATAGAGAGTTACATATTTGTTGGATTTGTTCCATCAAGCAATTTGAGTGAAGTTCTTCTTTTCAAAATCTTGCTCCAGGATAGGTACAGAGGAAGCAGTGTGTATTTTCACAAAGAAGCAGGGTTAAGGAGTACAGACTGGGATTCCACCCTGCTTTCAGCCTGACGATGGTAGGCTATAGACTGCCTTGTTACCCTTAATAATACCCTGAGGAATCATCCATGTTGTTGCATACTGCAAAATTTCCTTGTTTTTAAAGGCTCGATAGTATTTCATTGTATGTATATGCCACATTTTCTTTATCCATTCACTTGTCAGTGGACACTTAAGCTGTTTCTATAACTTGACTATATCGTGAATAGTGCTTCAGTGAACACAGGAATGCAGCTATCTGTTTAAGATCCTGATTTTCTTTTTTTATAAATACCCAGGAGTAGGATTGCTGAGTTACAAGGTGAGTAAAAGACAAATACTATGTGATTCCACTTATTTGAGGTATCTAAAATATTCAAATTAATAAAATCAAAACATAGAAGGGTGGTTGCTAGGGTGGGGAAAACAAGGTGTTCATAATAAACACAAAAATTTAGTCAAACAAGATGAATAAGTTCTAGAGATCTGGTGTACAGCATTGTATCTCTTGTCAACAAGAACTTATTATACACTTGTAAATTTTGTTAAGAGGGTAGACCTTGTCAAGTTCTGTTGCCACAGTAAAATAAATTTATATAAAAACAGTATATAGGCTATGGGCTGCTCAAAGTGTAACTATATTTATATTTGTATTAGCCCAGTAGCTCAGTTTTTTACTAAGTGTAGAAATAGCCCTAAGGAAACCTACTGTTCATTCCTAGTATTAAATGCTATACGACCTGAAGTATAACATACACGGGACACTTTTTAATACTTTTGAGGCCTCTCGACTTTCCATTTTCATCATATCATCAATCTGTAATCACACTGTAGGTTGATTAAGGAGGAGGAGGAAAAAATGATGAGATAGTAGGATGGGCTTTGTTGCCTCCAAATCATTATCCCAAAAGGAATCAGTTTTGAAAAAGCTAAAGATTAGTATGTCCAATTAACATTATATGAAAATGGCCAAAAGGCAAAAAAGAATATACCCTCTGACCAGACTTTGCATAGGCACAATGGAAAATACGTACTTTTTAAGAAAAAAGTAGAAATGTTCTCCATCCTCACCCCTGACCCCCAACATTAATCTGTGTTTTTAAACTGTGCATATATCAATTTTGTAAACTAAAATGTGTGCAAAGAAAGAGTTGAGTCATGGAAGTTAAGACCTAGAGGTGGTGCCCATAATTAGGCTCCATTGCTCCAGTGGTTCTAAAACACTGGTCCATGGACAAGGGTCGATTGGTTATGTTTTCACCGGTCTGTAGTTAATTGATAATTTAAACAGACACTTTCTCTCTCTCTCAGGAAGTTAAGCTAAATGCATTCAATAGAAAGAACTACTCTGGGGTGATTTCTTTTCCACCATTTTTCAAAATAAAATACACTACTTTTATGAGGTAGATAGTGATGATAAATGGCAAGGACTTTCCTTTTAAAATAATAGCCTTTTGGGTGTTATGGAAAGTTAACCCCCTCCCTTTGGCATGCCTTCTGGAATCCTACCACCTGGGGACAACTGATCTAGTTTAATCTCCTTACTTCATAGTTGAGGAAAGTAAGGCCATAGAAAAGTCAAGAGTTACCCAAGATTCACTACCAGGAAATCATGGGATTGAAACTTGAACCTAAGTATCCATATTCCTACCCCAGAGTTCTGAATAAAGCAGTTACCTGCTCTTTTTCCTAAATAACACATTTATATATTTAAATTAACTTTAACTTTGTATGTATGTTTATTTTTCTTCTTTTACTAGATACATACTTCCTGTATTTTGATGACAGTGCTGCTTTTGGTTACCTACATTATGCCATTTTTTAGTCAGTCAAGCACTTTTTGGTTATTGACTTATCTCTTATTTTATTAAAGTGAATTGTAGGTACATTTTTCTTGTCAAAAATGAAATGTTGTCATTGTCCTTGTACTGGGACTAAGCTGTCTCTCTGTTGGTATCATTTTAAGATAAAAGACATCATTTACATTCTTTTGGGTTGGTCAAAAAGTCCATTTAGTTTTTTTCCATAAAATAAAAGCACATATTTTTCATTTTCACCAATAACTTTATTGAGTTGCATATTTCAACTATACCGGCTATCTCCTGCTATTGGCTTCTAGTGGGTAGTGGCCAGGGGTGCTGTTAAACCTCTTCCAGTGCTTAAGACAGCCCCACAGCAAAGAATTATTTGGCCAAAATGTCAATAGTACCGAGAAACTTGGCAAACCACTTTTGATACATTTGATCAGTCACAGCACCTTCTCCATATACTGCACAAACCCTTTTGTTTGCATTTCAGCTGTGTTTTTACATTTCTTGAAGTAATAAAGCATACTATACTGAAAACGTTCTGTATTTTCTTCCATTTTCAATATTAAAATGGCCACACAAAAATTCACCAACTTTGATAATTTTTTTGCTGTTTTTTAAAAATATATTGTTGTTCAATTACAATTGTCCTCTGTTTCCCCCATTACTCTCCCCTGCCCTACCCACCCCCCACATAAGTTTTTCTTAATGCAAGTTGCTATAACAGCTGTCACAATACAGTCTAACAAAATTGTTTCAAATGAAGTTAAAGGCAAATAAGCACTACTAGAGCCATCATTCAGAAAATACTAAATGAACTTTTTGGCCAACCTAATACTTATTTGCCCTCTGGTGCTGGAAAAATGGTTTCATTTTCTGGTGAAGTTTATGATGATGAGTTGAATGCAGTGGGTACTGGTGTAATGCACTTAATTATATGTTACATTCATTTATTTTATTTTGCTGTTTATCAAGCAGGATTTTAGCATCATCACAAATTATTCTTTGACCCAAGGAAATGCCTAGTCAGTTTGTTTTCTGTGCTGGAATTAGGATATCAAGCCAGGTGGAAAATTTAAATCCATGTATGATGGATTTATTTATAGACCAGGAAGTAGAACCCATCATATATTTACATTTGTATAAAACCTTGTGTATAATAAACATGTGTTGATTAAAAACAT
The DNA here is from genome assembly GCA_004026545.1 of Mormoops blainvillei. Lineage (NCBI taxonomy): Eukaryota > Metazoa > Chordata > Mammalia > Chiroptera > Mormoopidae > Mormoops > Mormoops blainvillei. Next base: position 76,633 of record PVJD01006316.1, read on the forward strand.
GGGTTTTAATGCATCTTTTACATTTACTATCAGACTTTGTTTTTCTTAACACTGAGGACATAGGTACTGTTATTCCCATTTTATGGATAATATAACTGAAGCTCAGATATCTAAGTAATGTAAACTACATAATTAGTAAGTGGCAAAGTCAGGACTAGAACCTCAGATCATATGACTCCAAGTCTTGCACTTGTTCCTCACTTTGGCTCCATGCTAGTGCTCCTCTTTGCATATTATTCCTAAAATGTATCTTCCCTCTTCCCTCCCTGAAAGTGATACCATTATTATTCAAATATTCCATTCCCATTTTAATATCCTAGAAATGTTTTCCAGTTGGTGAATTTGTTTTAGTGGTTCCACCTTCTGGGGTAACTTATCTCAAACACCATGATGAGAAGGGAGGGAAGAGAATAAATAATCTTGTAATAGATTTAAACCTGAATTAATTATAAAATTATAGACTCAATTAAATGTGATTAAATGAGCCATTTTATAGCTTACCACTATACAGGAGCATATTAATGATAACAGCAAGAGGAAGATTCCACACTCAGGTTTTAAAAGCACATTTTTATTTTAGATACATCAAAATTTCTTTCCAAACCTTATAGCTACCTTTCTCAAGGATGCATAACTTAATAGTTCTGTAATACTTGGTTAATTAATTCATTAAGATGTGGGGAGGATAAGTCCCAACCACACAACATATCCTAAAATAAATTCCTACTATATAGATTAAAAAACAAAAGTTAATAAAATATATTTACAAAGAAAAGAAAAAAATGTAGTTGATTACTGTCTGATCACAGGGTGGGGTTAGGCTTGTTAAGCATGAAGGATTAGGAAACAACCACAGGTAAAGTTTGCTCACCTATACTTTCTTTTATGGAGTCATTCTATCTCATATTTGTTCTTCCTTTTTTCCTGCTACCTTCTATTTTTCTCAGCATTATTCTCTTTTCCAAAGAATACAGGCTTCTTATGATTTGCCCCAAATAGGAGAGATTCAGTTTCATCATTTTTGCCTCCAGCAATGTTTGAGCTCTAATTTGCTCTAGGATCAGCTTGTTCATCTTTCAGGCAGTCCTGGGTATCTGTGCAGCTCTCCTCCAACATCATCGTTTATTTTTTTAAGTATTTTATTTATTTATTTTTAGAGGGAGGGGAAAGGAGGGAGAAAGAGAGGGAGAGAAACATCAGTGTGTGGGTGCCTCTCACATGCCCCTAACCGGGGACCAGGCCCACAACCCAGGCATGTGCCCTGAGTGGGAACCGAACCGTCAACCCTTTGGTTTGCAGACAGACACTCAATCCACTTAGCTTCTCCAACCAGGGTTCACTGTGGTTTGAATTTGCATCTCCCTGATGACTGGTGATGTTGAACATCTTTTCATATCTCTGTGGGCTATCTGTATGTCCTCCTTGCAGAAGTGTCTACTCAGGTCCTTTGTCCATTTTTTAATTGGACTGTTTGTGTTCCTGGTGTTGAGTGGTGTGAGTTCTTTTTCTATTTTGGAGATCAAACCCTTGTATGATACATCATTGGCAAGTATGTTCTCCCATATGGTCAGTTCCCTTTTCTTGATGAGTTTCTTTAGCCATGCAGAAGCTTTTTTAACTTGATATAGCCCCATTTGTTTATTTTTTTCTTTTATTTCCCTTGCCCTGGGGATATATTGGCAAAAATATTGTTCCATGGGATATCCGAAATTTCACTGCCTATGTTTTCCTCTAGGACTTTTATCGAGTCAAGATTTATATTTAAGTCTTTTACCCATGTTGACTTCACTCTAGTGTATGGGGTAATTTGGTGGTCTCATTTCTTTTTTTTTTTCTTTTTTTTTTGGATGTACCCGTACAGTCCTCCAAACATCATTTATTGAAGAGGCTATTTTTTACTCCATTTTATGCAACTGTACCCTTCATCAAATATTAATTGACCATAGAGACATGGGTTTATTTTGGGGTACTCTATTCTGTTCCGTTGATCAATGTATCTGTCTTATGCCAGTACCAGACTATTTTGATTATAGTGGCCTCGTAGTGTAATTTGATACCAAGTATTGTGATCCCTCCCTCCTACTTTGTTCTTCTTTCTAAGGATTGCTGAGGCTATTTGGGGCCTTTTTTGGTTCCATATAAATTTTTGAGATATTCCTACATTGGCGATACACGCCATTGGTATTTTAATAGGATTTGCATTGAATCTGCAGATTGCTTTGGGTAGTATGGACATTTTAATGATGTTAATTCTTCCAATCCATGAGCATGGTATATGCTTCGGTTTATTTATATCTTCCTTAACTTCTTTCTTCCGTGTTGTTTAGTTTTCTGAATACAGGTCTTTTACCTCCATGGTTAAGTTTATTCCTAGGCACTTTATTTTTCTTGTTGCTATAGTAAATGGGGTTTCTTTCCTAGTTTCTGTTTGTGATATTTCATTGTTCATGTACAAAAATGCCTGTGATTTCTGAGTATTGACTTTGTATCCTTCTATTTTTGCCAAATTCACTTATTAGGTCAAGTAGTTTTTTGGTGAACACTGTGGGATTTTGTAGGTACATTCTCATGTCATCTACAAGTAATGACAGTTTTGCTTCACCTGTTCCAGTTTGAATGCCTTTTATTTCTTTTTCTTGCTTGATTGATGTGGCTAGGACTTCCAATACTATGTTGAGTAAGAAAGGTGAAAGCAGGCACCCTTGTCTTGTTCCTGATCTTAAGGGGAAATGTTTTAGTTTTCGCACATTGAATATGATGTTAGCTGCAGGTTTTTCATATTTTGCCTTCATTATGTGGAGGTATAACCCCTCTATTCCCAGTTTGATGGGTGTTTTTAACATAAATGGGTGCTGGATTTTATCAAATGCTTTTTCAGCATCTATCAATATGATCATGTGATTTTTGTCCTTGGCTTTGTTTATGTTGGTGTATTATGTTTATTGATTTGCAAATATTGTACCACTCTTGCAACCCTGGGAAGAATCCCAGTTGATCGTGGTGTTTGACTTTTTAAATGTGTTGTTGGATATGGATTTCCAATATTTTGTTGAGGATTTTAGTATCTATGGTCATCAGAGATATTGCCCTGTAGTTTTCCTTCCTTGTTGTGTCTTTACCTGATTTTAGAATTAGAATAATATTGGCCTCATAAAAAGAGTTTGGGAGTCTTCTCTCTTCTTGAATTTTTGGGATAGCTTGAGAAGGATAAGAGTTAGTTCTTCTTTAAGTGTTTGTTAAAATTTGTGTGTGAAGCCCTCTGGCCCAGAGCTTTTGTGTGCCAGGTGTTTTTTGATTACTGCTTCAGTTTCACTAGTTGTTATCAGTCTGTTCATACTTTCTGTTTCTTCTTGATTCAGTTTTAGAAGATTGTATGTTTCTAGAAATTTGTCCATTTCACCCAGGTTTTCAAATTTATTGGCATATATTTGTTCACAGTAGTTGTTTTACAATCCTTAGTATTTCCATGGTATCAATCATAACTTCTCCTTTTTTGTTTCTGATTTTATTTATTTGAGTCCTCTCTGTTTTTTTCTTGATGAGCCTGGCTAATGGTTTGTCAGTTTTGTTTATGTTTTCAAAGATCCTGCTCCTGGATTGATTGATCCTTCGGAATATTTTTTAGACTCTTTGCCATTTAATTCTTCTCTGATCTTGATTATTTCCTTCCTTCTACTTGCTCTGGGCTTTGTTTGTTCTTACCCCTCCAGTTCTTGTAGATGTAGAGTTAGGTTGTTTATTTGAATTTTTTTCTCTTTTGGTAGACCTCTATCGCTGTGAATTTCCCTCACAGGACTGCCTTTGCTGTGTCACATATGTTTTGGGTTCTTGTGTGTTCATTTTCATTTGTTTCCACATACTTTTTCTATTTCTTCCTTGATCTCATTGTTAACCCATTCATTATTTAATGACATGTTATTCAGTCTCCATATATTTGAATGTTTTTGAGTTTATTTTCCTTGAGGTTGGTTTCTAGTTTCAAGTCATTGAGATCTGAGAAGGTGCTTGCTATAATTTAAATTTTCTTGAATTCGCTGAGGCTTGTTTTCTGTCTTACCATGTGGTCTGTCTTAGAAAAAACATTCCATGTGCTATTGAAAACAATGTGCATTTTGCTTCTTTGGGGTGAAAGATTACATATATATATATATATATATATATATATATATATATTCAATTAAGTCCATTTGATCTAGAGTGTCCTTCAATGCCACAATACCCTTTTTGATTCTTTGTTAGGAAGATCTATCCGTTATTAACCGTGGGGTGTTTAAATCCCCTATAATGACTGTTGCCGTCAATGTTTCTTGAAGACCTCCAAGATTTCCCTTATATACTTAGGTGCTCCTATGTTGGGTGCATATATGTTTACAAGGGTTATATCCTCTTGTTGAACTACTCCTTTAAGTACTATGTAGTGACCTTGTTTGTCTCTCGTTATGGCTTTTGTTTTGAAGTCTATTTTGTCTGATATAAGTATTGCTACCCAGCATCTTTTTTTTTTTTAATGTCTGTTTGCTGGGAAATTTTTTTTTTCCATTGATTCGCTTTCAGCTTCTGTAGATCTTTTGTTTTGAGGTGGGTATCTTGTAGACAGCTTATGCGCGGGTCATGTTTTCTTATCCATTCAGCTACCCTATGTCTTTGATTGGAACATTTAATCCATTTATATTTAAAGTTATTATAGATAAGTACTTAGTCATTGCCATTTTTTTCTTTGTACCTGCGTTCCTCTCATCCTCTCTTTTTATTCATCTTGTATCAGTCTCTTTAGCATCTCTTGCAATGCTGGTTTGGTGGAGATGTACTCTTTTAGCCTTTTTTGTCTGGGAAGCTCCTTATTTTGCTGTCCATATTAACTGAGAGCCTTTCTGGGTAGAGTAGTCTTGTTTGCATGCCTTAGCTTTTCATTTCTTGGAAAAATTTCTTGCCATTCCCTCCTGGCTTATAGTGTTTCTGTTGAGAAGCCAGCTGCCAGCCTTATCGGGGCTCCCTTGTATGTTACTGGCTGTCTCTCCTTTGCTGCCTTTAAGATTCTCTTTTTGTCTTTAAATTTTGCCATTTTAATTATGATGTATCTTAGAGTGAACCTCTTTGGGTTAATCATGATTGGGACACTCTGTGTTTCCTGGGCTTGCGTGACTTTTTCCCACACCATGTTAGGGAATTTTTCTGACATTACTTTTTCAAACAACTTTTCTATCCCTTCCTCCTCTTCTTCTCTTTCTGGTATTCCTATGAGAGGAATGGTATTATGTTTCATGATGTCCTACAGCTCCCTTAAACTGTCTTTGTTCTTTTGAGTCTTTTTTTCATTTTGTTGCTCTGTCTGGGTGAGTTTTTTTCTGCCCTGTCCTCTAACTCACTGATTTGATCCTGTGCTTCATCTAGCCTGGTTTTATTTCCTTCTAGTGTATTTTTTATTTCAGATATCTTATTCTTCATTTCCTCCTCACTCTTACTCATGGTTTCTCTGACCTTTTTCATGCTGATGTAGTTCCTAGTAAGTTCCTTGTTGCTTCCATAGAGTTCCTTGTAGTTCTCACTGAGTTCATTGAGCACCCACTTAACCATTATTTTGAACTCTCTGTCTCGTAGTTTGCTTGCTTCAATTTCATTTAGCACTCTTTCTGGGGATTCTTTCTTTCCTTTTGTTTAGGGATTGTTTCTTTGTCTCCCCATTTTAGGGATTTTTCTTGTTTGTTTCTGCATACTAGATGGATATGCTTTGACTCCCTGCTTTCAAGGATAAACTTCTGTGGTAGCAGACCTATGGGATTCAGTGATGCAATCTCCTTGATCTCCTGAGCTGGATGTTCTTGAGATGCCCCTTATGCTGTTTTATGTAGACTCTCTTATCGTAATTGGGCTTTGGTTATTCTTAGGGTCATTCTCTGGTGGGTTCTTCCCTCTGGCTGGCTGAACGTCATACCACCCACCACATCTTGTATATTGTTGTACAGGTACTGCCAGAAAAAAAAAAAAAAAACAGCCCAGGAAACAAAACCCGCATCTGTAAAAATAACCCCTACTCACAACCACACTATCAACAACAAATGAGCAAATATTAATAGTAGTGGAAAGAGATTAAGACTATTTTAAGAAAGGAAAAACAAATATGAGATGACTAATGGAGGACAAAATTATTTTGAGAGTATAGAAGGAGAAACAATAATAAGAGTAGGGAATAGAAACAAAGTGAAGAAGGAAAGAAAAGAAAGTTCGTATCATAAATAAAAAGGGAGGGAAGAGGGTAAAATGGAGTAAGAAAAGGGAAGAAAATAGTGTGAGGTTTAAAAAAATTTAAATAGTGTAAAACATTGGAACAAAATTGAAGAAAAACATCCATCACAGTAATATTGATGACAAATGAGCAAAGATTAATACAGATGGAAAGGGAATAAGAAGGGAAAATGAAAGAAAAAAGCTCATGAGATGTCTGAAGGAAAGAAAAGTGATTGTGAGAGCTTAGAGGGAGAAGAAATAAGAGTTAGGAATGAAAACCAGGCTAAGAGAGGGAAAAAACAAAATTTAAAACAACTAAAAAAGGGCAGAGGAAGGCAAAATGGAATAGGAGAGGGAAACAGTAAAATTTGACATTTTAAATATAAAAATAATGAACATCTAGGAATGAAATTGAAGAAATGCAATAACAACCACCATATCTACAACCAACGAGCAAAGATTAATAAAGGTGGAGAGAGAATAAGGATATTATAAGAATGGCAAAAAGAATGTAAGATGACTAAGGACAAGAAAGGTGGTTTCGAGAGGCTGGGCAGAGGAGAAATAGTAAGAGTACGGAATAGAAACTAGTTATAGAAAGAGAAAAAATAGAATTTAAAACAAAAATAAGTAGAGGAAGGAATGAGGCAAAATGGAGTAAGAGAAGGGAGGAGTAAAATATGATATTTGAGATAAACAAAAATAAAAAATAGTGAAATAATAAGAACTAACTTGAAGGAAAAGAAAAAAAATGTTTTAAATGTATGCAGGAGAAAAAATAACACAGATAATGAAGACTGTGGTGGAATTTGTCTCAGCAGACTCTAGTGTTTGCCACTGTTTTCTTTTTCTGGATCTGCCCCTCTTAATTTCAGATGCTGTCCTAGTCTAACCCTAGGCAGCCTGCTCGAGGTTACAAGCAATCCACAGTCTGTGGCTGTCTCCTTCAAGCTTGTCTGGGCCCTGCTGTTCTGCCCAATTGAACTTTCCATCAGTACAAGGCCCCAGAGTGGCTCATCTAATGTCTGAAAGCACCTCCCATACCAACTCCACCTGCCTCCAGAGGGGGCCTCTGGTGAGATTGGGAGGGTGCTATCCCTGGGTCACCACCAGGGTTGCTGTTCAGTTTTCAGGGAAGATGTTTCCCTACCCACTTGCCACATGTCTTGGTCTACCCCAGATTATTTCCAATAGTGTATAATATCTGGTGAATTAGGTGTCCATTTCCTGTGAGTGACCAATCTATGTAAAAGGGGCAGCTCTTCCCTGCTTGGCACTGATGACAACTCTAAGAGCCAGGCTGGGTGGGGCCCTGAATACCCTTTGTTGCACCTGTATCTAATGTCTCTGCACTGCTGGTTTCAGTGGATCAGGGCCTGAGGAATCAGTGTAGCTCATAGTGCCTAATAGATGTTCAGGAAGGGCTCTTTTAGAGCATCTCCTTCTTTCCTCTGTGGATATGCACTGAGCAAGGGGCTCCTGAGCCTGACCTCGCTGATCTGCAGAGCCTACAATCCTGCAGGTGGGCATTGAGATCACTTGCTTGTGAGGGAACCTGCCTGGCTACAATGAATCTCTGGTTTCATCTCCTGGCCATCCAGTCCCCAGCATGTCGCACTCACAGGAGACCAATGCTCACCGGCTATGCTAGGTTGTGTCCCACAGTCCCTTTGGCATGACTCTTTCAGCTCTTCCTGTGCAGCTGGACTCAGTGGGACTGAACTGTGCTTTCACTCTGGCTTCTTTGTTGGCAGAGCTGCTGCACGCACATGTTTGCAAGAGCACAGGATCAGTGCCAAGTCTTGAGTCTCGCCTCAGCTCCTCTTTTAAAAGAATCTGTATGGGGGCCCCTCACTGCAGCACCAAGCCCTGGGCTGGTTCTCCGCACTCTCCCCCTCTCCAAATAGCACACAGTCTCTCTTGGTCTAGGCTAAACCGCAGCCTGCCAGTGTCTGTGATAGTTTCAGAAATATTTCCTTTCTGGAACTCTCCCAGATGGTGCTACAGCTATGAACATGCTGCTCACTGTGTAGCCTTAGTCTCCCAGACTTTGTACATCCTTCCAAGTCTCTCCTTAATTAGGGTTGGTGGTTTCCCTATGTGGGACCAGGGCCCCACTCTGGAACAGGAGGGAGCCACTAAGCTACATTTCATGTCTGATCTCTTCTCTGCTGCAGGTGACTTGCCCAGGGCATTTCCCCCTCAATTTAAAATATCTCTTACTGGATGGTGCAAAGCATCCTTCGTACCCTTTGACTTCAATAATTCATATCAGCTGAGGTCTAAGAGTTAGAGAACAATCTGTTGATTGTTCAGGTCACTTGTCAGAAGATCAGCTGAAAATCCATTCTGGGGGCTCAAGCGAGTAGACTTAGCTTCCACCTACCCTTCTGCCATCTTCCACTTCTCTCCATTTTTTTTTATTCTTATCAACCATCTTCCCTGTCCAGATTTAGTATGCATACATAGTAATTGGGAATACGCATGTGTGGATGATCTTAGCCTTGATCTCTAATAACACACTTTGGCTCTTGGTGATCTTTCCAAATTCTTCCATTACTGCCCTTAAAGCGAGTTTCAGGCTTCAGTTGATTTCTTGACTGTAGTCTTCATTTGAATTGATGACTGAATGAAGGTAAGCAAAATCTTTAACAATTTCAGTGTCTTTGTTTATGTTAAAGCTGCGTATTTCTTCTGTGATCATGAGTTCTGGCATCTTGATGCTGCAGTGCAGCCATGCTTTGGCACTTTCTTCTTTTCCTTTCATCAGAAGTCATTTTGAATCATTGCTACTTCCTGCCAGTAAGATGGTATCATCTGCATATAAGTTATTAATATTTCTTCCACCAGTTTTCAGCCCTCCTTGCTCTGTATCTAGTGCACTTTTTGTATGATAAATTTTTCATAAAGTTTGAACAGATAGGGAGATAACACGTACCTTTCTGACACCTTTGCCTATAGGAAAACATTCTGTTTAGATATGTATCAATTAGTAAATAGTGGAATCCCCCCAAAAATGTATAAACAAAATTAAAAGGCAAATTATAAACTCTGGGAAATAGTTAAAACATATGTAATATCCAGATATGTTTAAAACAGTTCATAAATTATGGATGTCATAATAAATTTCGACATTAAGTGTAATGTAAGGGCAGCATAGTCCAACAGAGTGTGTTTTGGATATTGAAATCGACTAGTCTCATTGGTAAATTGGTAAATGATTAAAAACAAATAGATTTTTGGTAAATACAAATTATTACAAGACCTAAGATAGCCCACACCAGCCTACTATTTTGCAAGTTCTTGGTGTTGAAATACGGTGTTATATATATGTTAATGAAATAAAGGTAGCCTAATATATTATATTGTTAAAAAAAAGGAATAGGCATCCATGGGGCAGTATTTAACATGATTGTGTGTTTATAAGCGGAAGAGACTTTATCAGTAGCTGCTTAGTTAACTTAGAGGCATGTAAAAAATGCATGTGTAACAAAACACAATTAGTTGATAGCATGTTCTTATTTTATTTTAAAATTTTATTTGGAAAAACAAAGCAACCCTGGCAGGATTTGTTTACATTTAATTCAAAACAACGGGATAAAACATATGAAAGAATATACCACTTACATCATAAGAAACTATTAGTCACCTGAAACACATGGTGACAATTGCACAGGATAGCAAAGCTTCATAGCTTATCAGGGTATATGGAGCTCAGGATTGGAGTGATAGTCACACACAGAGTGGTGGGAAAATGTTGACAAGAACAAACAAAAACAAAGTGGTCAGGGGGAGGCTGGGAGTAGTGTGGGAAATTAAGAAGCCAAAGAACTGCTGTGTGCAGGCCATGGACATGGCCTAAGAGGTGTGGGGATGATGGGATGGGGCGCAGGGCAGAGGGGTTATGGGGAGGAAATGGGACAACTGTAATGGCATACTCAATAAAATATACCAAAAAATGAAATAAAATAAAATAATAAAATAATTTGTAAAGAGGGTAGATCTCATGTAAGTGTCTTTACCATAATAAAATAATTTTTAAAAAGAAAAATCTATAATATGCACATGCATTTCTGTGTGTGTGTGTGTGTGTGTGTGTGTGTGTGTGGTTTTGTTATATTGCAGTGCATGGATAAAGAGCAATAAAAATGGGATTTTTTAGTATTATAGTTTACCTGCCTTTATTTAGTACTGTGTTACCGCCATCTTATTTATTTGGAAGCTAAGCAGGATATAACAGAAGGTATTGTAGGTATTAGGATATGATCAGATATTAACAGAAATTTCTTGAAAGAAAGTATGGTTCTTGTGGTATGACATTCACCAAACCGAATGTCATCAAATGTGAATAAACAGAGAAGTGGTAGACATACCAAGAAAGAAGTAACATGAAATGTTTCAATTATGAGCTAGTACTGCATGCACGTAGACAGAGAAAAGGAAAATGTTCATTATTCCTTTTACCAACAACTTCTTTCAAGGTTAAAATACTGAAAATGGGCCAGATGTTACTGTATAGTGATTCAAAAGGTGATTTCTATGTTGAGCATATGTTTTTGAAGCCGGCGTGCATCTGATTTTCACTCAGAAAATGCAAATGTAAAAACTTTTTAATCAAATATTTGATGTAGTCCATTGATTATAATGAATTAACTCCATTATTTCCATTATTTGATAATGAGGCAAATTGATGGATTATATCTGGATTGGGGAAACTTTTTAGGGTAGCATTGTACATGGCGGGTATTAAAGTATACTCTCTAATTTATTATTTGTGTCTCTGTGTGTATATGCATATGCATATGGACATACGGGTAACCTTACATGTAACTCAGAAAATATCACATGGGAAATATAATTTGTCCTAACTCTTATACATATAAAGTATGTAGTAAGCATATTTCTTCTGGCACATAAGAGGAAATAGAGGTAGCACATGGGTATGGTGAGTGAAACAGCTAGGCAGCAACCACGCAAGAAGTGGAATTCTGCCCTGGCCAATGTGGCTCAATTGATTGGAACATCGTCCCATAAATTGAAGGGTCACAGGCTTGATTCCTGTTCAAGGCCTATGCCTGGGTTGCAGATTCTGTCCCCTATCGGAGCATGTATGAGGGGAAACTGATAGATGTTTCTTTTGCATCGATGTTTCTCTCCCTCTCCCTTTCCCCCTCTCTAAAAATCAATAAGCATGTCCTCAGGTGAGGATGAGAAAAAAAGTGGACTTCTATTTATTCTACCTTCTATTTAGTTTTCCTTCTTCAATTACACATTATTGGGTTTTTTTTTAATATTTCCTCAAAACTTTCTAATACCAAATGTATATGCTTAAACTTGTATATATACCTCATTTTAAGAATACTTCTGATTAGGGTCACTAGGTTCATAAAAAGGAGAAACATTTGGTTGATTATTCAATACTTATAAGGTTACAGTGTAAATTATAAACTTTAGGTATCTAAAGATCGATTTAATATATAAGAAATTTACATACCCAACTTTTTTTCAAGAGAATTCTGTAGTAGAAAATGAGATCTATCTACATTTTAAGATACATTTAAGGTGCCCTACTATCGATGACATTGTTTTGTGTTCTTCTTTTTGTTAGTTTGTTTATTTACCAGGGGTAGAGGAGGGTGATATTTATATATACAAATTATAGAGTTGGTACCTTCCACTTAATGATTACTACCTTTCATTCAACCATTTCCCTAGGTTAAATTTGATTTGATCAGATCAAGTTTTGTTCTTAATCACAACCAAATTGACTGTCATGGATTTGCTACTGCCATTTACCAGGTTCTTTCAAAACCGATTTTAATTATTTTGTGTATTTTGCAAGGCTGGTGTATTTCTAGTTGAATAAGAATAAATAGAAAAGAAACAACTACACAGTGTTCTGAAGCAGGCCAGTTACTTTTGCATCACTTGGAGGGCTTTATAGGCTCAGACTGAGAAACTGTCAGATTAATGAGAATCAGCTGAACACCATTTGTTTCCTCAAGACAATGGGAGTGAATGATTCTTGTGTATGTGTCCTGAATGTTGAGAAGCTTATCTCATGGTTCACAGTGAAACAAAACAAAACACCTTATTGGATGAGTATGGAGAGACATATGCATGAGGAACCTAAGGATGCTATGTTTTATAAAAAGAAAAAAAAACATGGTCATCCCATCAGTATGTGTGTGTATATAAGGAATATAATGTTTTAATACCTATTGTAGGCTAAAATTATCTGGTATTGTAAATGGTCACAAAAGCCTTTCCCATAAAAAGGGTATGAAACTAGAGCTTATTTAATTTGAATATGTATATACATATATTTAGTCAAAAATGTATTTGAATTTGTACTTAATAGATTTGTATTTGTAAGCAATAAATATTTATCCTCATGTGAAATGTCATTATGAGTTTATGGAATCATCAATAATGTCTCAACTATATTTTTTCTCCTGATCTTTTATTCTTTGAAAATGTTAAGTGCTACAGGTGAACAGTCCATACCAGATACTGTATTTTTATCTGTTAGTGTAGTTCAGAGTACGCACAAGTAAAGACTTAATGGGTTTAGTCAAATATATTGAAATTTACCTACACAGTTTAAGCAATGTACCCCAATTTTATTATAAAGTTACAGGGATTTCCCAACACATTCATTTGATAGTTCCATCCCTGACAGGACTGTTATGAAAGGAAAGCAGGAGACATTCTTTGTAATTTTAATATAATAGGTGGACAGGTGAGCTGTGGTCAGAGTTTATCAAAGGTGACGGTAAGTCAATGTAGAAAGAAGAATTAACATGCAGAGAATAAGGTGGCTTGGGAGGGTGAATTTGGGGTGGGAGAAAGAGAGCCTCCTCATCAGCATGTTTCAGGTAACAGGCAGTGTTCTGAGTATTTTTTCTGTATCCTACTTTTGCAACCTTCCCTTGTAATAGTCAGCCACCCTTGATGTAAACGATCATCCCATAGGGTTGTTTCTTTTATCATTAAATGCATGTATGTGTACACACATATATATGTATATATGTGTATACATGTAATTAGCAAAAAACAATAATATAGGGCTTATGAAAATAACTCGATGTCTCATGATCTGTAATTTAAGTGATTTACATTTCATATATACATATAGAATATCTTATATATTTATATGTATATATGAAATGTAAATCACTTAAATTTAAATCACGTATGATCTTTATATGTATGTGAGTATTTATAATATATACTAATATTTGCCAGTGTCATAATTCTGCATTTCATTCATCATTTATGGACAGTTTGTTCTAAGGACATTTCTTCCTTAGCATCATGTCTCTTGCCCCTTTATTGAATCAGTGTCTGTTTTTCTTTTTTTTTTTTAATTTCCCAAAATGCTCTAGTTCCTGTGAAATACTCATCTTCTCAGCACTGAAGTTGGGAACTTTGCTACCAGCCACTGTTTTCCAGTCTGATTTGAACAAGGGCTGGGTGAGGGGCTAGGGAAGGAAGACTTCTTTAAACCATTTTGGTGTTAATAGCAACTTAATGCTTTGGCTTTTACTCTGATTTCTATGGAATTGAAATATTTGAAACTTTTTCAGCCATGAAAATATCTGAATATATGATCTCTTACATTCCCTTTCTTGACTTAAGTACTTTTTAAAGGTTACCTACTTTTAAAAGAGCTAGACCAGGTATAATATTAATAAAAGTATATATCTCTTTATTGGTTTTCTCTAACTCTGCCTCTTCTGGACTGCTTCTGAAAATGAAATGTTATAAAAAAGACCAACCTATTTAAATATAGGAATGATTGTGAATGTACTTATTATGGACCCCTAAAATGCTGATTCATACTCACTGTGGAGTTTAGTAGGAAATTGCCTACTTGCGTCTTAAAATCTTTTTTTAAATACACACATTAAAAGAATTCATTCATACATACATATATAAAGACATGTATAATGCACATATTCAAATGGTTGATTTATAATTTCCATATACCTTAGTCATGTCTACTCTAATGCTGAGCAATAACTATACATTATTTTACCATTTGACCATTTTAAACTCTGTTGAGATTATGTTTAAAAAAACTTAAAGATTAGTGGCTTTAAGGTAGTATGTCTGACAAAAAAAATCAAGGAAGTCATACTTTTCAAGGGTCAGGCAGTACTTTTAAGATGCTGTGAATCAGATATACTCACCATGGTGGTACTTTTGACATGTTAAAAGCATCCTTGGCAGGAATTATATGATTTAGAAGTTTTTGTTTTTTTTTTAAAGCTTGTGACTCTGTTTCTATGTTTCTGTTACTGGTTACCTTGACTATGTTTTCTAACCATGCTCTCTATTTTGACTTTTGGCATTGCCCTCATTATAATCTCAGTATTTTATGACCTCCAATTATCTCCATATTACCTCCTCATATTTGACACTGTCAGTATCTTGAACCATAAATTAGACCTACTGTCATTTTATTGAATTTTGGCACTGCTCCTAACCAATCCTTTACCATTCCGATGGTACCTTTATTGGTGTTTTTGGCAAAATTAGTAGCTAAACTGGAGAGTTACAGATTTAGTTTAATCACTTTTAAAGAAAATATCAATTTAGTAAAAAATGTTACTAGTCATATAGTATAAATACCATATAACTATATACAAAGTTCAATTAAAATATTTTAACATTATAAGCACAATGTAAACCCAAGTCATTCAGAAAGCACTTGTGGGCATCTTTTATGTTTATCTACTGGAAGTTTTATAACAACAATAAGAAGAAGATTGGCAACAATGTTAACAGTTCACATTTGTTGAGATTGTAGTGTATGTCAGAGCTATTCTAAGTACTACTTTATATGAACGTATTTAATCCTTGCAATAACCTTATGAGGTAAAAACCATTTCCATCCCATTTTATAGGTGAGAGAACTTAGAAGTAACATTACCAAAGTTACGAGGTAGGAAGCATAAGAGACAGAATTTGCCTATTTTTTTTCAAATATCAAATTGTGATAGTAAGATTTGTCTTACCTTCTTCCCAGTATTTTATTAATAAAATTCAGGGAGAGACACAAAGATAACACTTTCAGTAAGTATTGCTTATCAGTCATTACCCATACACTTAGTAGACTAAGCCATGTGCAGCAGTGATTTTCCTACTGAGATTCTTGTTGCGATATGTAAAGGAAGAACTTTGTCACTAGGGCAGGTCATCACATACATGAAAAAAAATTAATGTCTTTCCCTGGAAATAGTCTTTATCATCCACCCATCTATCCATGCAAAATTTACTGTGTGAGCAACACCATTGTAAGTGATAAGGATATGGTAGTAAACAAGACATGATCCTTGTTTTCAAAAGCTTAATTGAGCTCAAGAAGAGAACAGAAATCCATTTATGTTTGTTAATTATATACTCACCTGCCTGAAGGCAGACTAGTTCAAATAGTCAACCAGTTCTTTTATTTAGACTGTAAGAATAAAATTTACTTCCAATGGAATTTAATTTACTTAATTTGTTTTCGTCTGTTTTTAAATTAGTTTGGATCAAATCAATGCATTAGCTACTATGAAATAAGAGTTGCTTTCTCTGCTACTTCTGCAAAAAAAGGAATATTTGCCATAAATGTATATAAATTCAATGAGTGGAATAGTTTGTTCTGTGTGACAGTATATATTTAGGAAGGAATGTGTAGAATTTCTGGGTGTTTAAAGATAATACAATACTCTAGTGAATGTTCTTATAAAAATACTTTTTGAGTGGGATGCTCATTCTGTTGGTCCAGAATTAAGTGGACTATTATATAAGCCTTTGCATTATTTTAATTTTTATTGTATATATATATTTTTAAAAACATTAAGAAAATGGAAAGATGTTTTTAACTTTCCAACTCCCAAGAATCTAAGATATCCGTCATTTTTTTTTCATCTTCATGTTTGTTTTTCTCCAGTCATTTTCCATAAGGAATGTTTTTTGAATTATATGTCCTTTATTTGCATTTATTACACTTAATATTTTGAAAGCATGCTATTCTTTCTGCCATGCTACCTTTTCTTTTTTTATGGCTATAATTTTTTAATTGTTCAATTACAGTTGTCCCCATTTTTCCCGTTACTTCCCCCCACCCTACCCACCCCCACCTCCCACATTCAATACTCTCCCCCCCATTGTCTTTGTCCATGGGTCCTTTATACATTGTAATCTTGCCTTGAATTGCTGTGAAAACTTCATAAAATCAATTTTGTACTATAAGACACAAAGAACTCTAAGCTTTTTATTATTTTTCAATTACAGTTGACATACAATATTATATTAGTTTCAAGTGTACAACAGAATAATTAGATATTTATATAACTTACATAGTGATCACCCCAATAAATGTACTACCCATCTGACACCATGCATAGTTCTTACAATGTTATTCACTGTATTCTGTATCCTGTACTTTATATCCCTGTGACTGTTTTTATAACTGAAAATCTATACTCCTTTCCTTTTCCACCTGTGCCCCCAAACCACATCCCATCTGGCAACCATCAAAATGTTCTCTGTTACCTATGAGTTTGCTTCTGTTTGTTAGTTTAATTCGTTTTTAAGATTCCACATATAACTGAAATTATACAGCATGTGTCTTTCTCTGTTTGACCTATTTAACTTATCATATCTTTCACTATTAAAAATAACTTTTCACTCCTTAACTATACATACCTTTCTTTGACTTGGTTATTTCCTTTAGTTGTGCCAATTTCTGCTCTTGAATTTTCTAGAAAACTTGTCTTCCACGAAGATTGTATCAATGTACAGAATCATCAAGGATGAATAAATATCAGTTTCAGTATGACCTCAAAAACAATAGTTTTTATCTATTTATTTATCACATTCTTACTTTCAAAGAGGGGTTGAGGCAGCTGGTAGTAGAAAGAAAAGAACACAGAAGTTCTTGTTTCTTGAGCTAGACCTATAATGCTATAAATTTCCCTCTAATGACTGCTTTTGCTCTGTTCCATAGATTTTTTAGTTGTTGTATTCTCATTTTCATTTATTTCAAGGTATCTTTGGATTTGGTCTTTGATCTCATTGTTGTACTGTTCATTGTTTAGTAACATGTTATTTAGACTCCATGTCTTTGTGTGTGTTTTTAGTTTTTCCTTGTGATGGATTTCTAGTTTTGTACCTTTATCATCAGAGAAGATGCTCAATATGATTTCAGTCTTCTTAAATTTATTGAGACTTCTTTTGTGTCCTAACATGTGATCTATCCTAGAAAGTGTTCCATGAGTACTTAAAAAGACTGTATATTCTTCTGCTTTGTGTGAAATGCTGTGAAGATAACAATTAAAACCATCTGATCAAGTGTGTCATTTAAGGCTGTGATTCCCTTGCTGATTTTCTGTCTGGAAGATCTATCCATTGATGTCAAGGGAATGTTAAAATCTACTACGATGACTATATTACTGTCAGTCTCTCTGTTTATGTCCATAAGGATTTACTTTACATATTTAGGTGCTGCTCTTTTGGGTGCATAAATGTTTACAGGGGTTATATCCTCTTTTTGGATTGCTCCCTTTATCATTCTGTGTTGTCCTTCTTTGTGTCTTACTATAGCCCTTGTTTTAAAATCTATTTTGTCAGGTACAAGTATAAATACCCCAGCTTTTTTTTCCATTTCTGTCCACATGAAATATCTGTTTCCATCCCTTAACTTTTAGTCTGCGTGTATCTTTTGTTTTCAGGTGGAGCTCTCGCAGACAGCATATATATGGGTCCCATTTTCTTATTCTTTTAGCTATCCTATGTCTTTTGATTGGAGCGACTGTTGCTAGGTACATACTTACTGTCAGTTTATTCGTTCAGCTATTTTTCTTCTTCCTCTCCTCTTCCTCCTCCCTCTTGCCTTAAATATTTCTTGTATTACTGGTTTAGTGATTATAAAGACCTTTAGCTTTTTCTTTCCTTGGAAGCTCGCTATTTATCCTTCAATATAAAATGACAGCTTGCTGGGCAAAGTAGTCTTGAGTCTGTAGGTCCTTGCTTTTTATTATGTTGAATAACTCATGCCAGTCTCTTCTTGACTGAAATTATTTTTTTGAGAAATCAGCCAACAGTCTTATGGGGAGGCCCCTTGTCAGTTATTAACTGTTTTTCTCCTGTGGCTTTTAAGATTTTTCTCTTCATCTTTAACCTTTGCCATTTAAATTAGGTTGTGTGTTGGTGTGGGCCTCTTTGGGTTCATTTGGTTTGGGACTCTGTGCTTCCTAAACTTGTGTATCTGTTTTCATTCACCTGGTTAGTAAAATATTCAGTTATTATTTTTTTAAAGTAAGCTCTCAACCCCTTGCTGTCTCCCTTCTCCTTCTCATATCTCTATGATTTGGATGTTGTTATGCTTCCTGTTGTTCCAAAGGTATCTTAAATTATTCACATTTAATTTCTTTTTTTTTTGCCTTGATCTGTTTGTCTCAGTTGGTTGGGCATCATTCCACAAAGCAAAAGGTCATCACTTCAATTCCCAATCAAGGCACATGCCTAGGTGGCGGGTTCGGTCCCTGGTCATGGCATAGCAACCAGTCAGCATTTCTCTCTCACATCATTGTTTCTCCCCCCACTGTTTCTCCCTCCTTCCCTTTTCACTAAGAATAAATTTGTAAAACAAAATTTTCTGCTCTGCTTAGGTGGTTTCTGCTAGAGTGTCTCCCAAACCCTTCTGTTTATTTCTTCTAGTTTATTCTTCATTTCAGATATTCTTCATTTGTGAATGGTTCTTTTTTATGGTGTCTGTGGGTTTTTTTAATGCTTGCTATTTTTCATTGAAGTTCTCACTATGTTCCTTGAGCATCATTAATAACCATTTTTAAAACTCTATATCTGATAAATTGTTTTCCTCCATTTTAGGTAGCTCTTTTTCTGGAGATTTCTCCCATTCTTTCATTTGAGGCATTTTTCTTTGCCTCCCCATTTTGGCTGCCTGTTTGTGTGTGTTTCTATATATTAGACCTGTTATGACTTCCAACCTCAATATACAACCTTCTTGTGTAGTACATGTCCTGTGGTACCAAGTGGCATAATCTCCTTGATCACCTGAGGTCAGTGTTCCAGGCATGTCCTTTATGTGGGCCTCCCTGCTGTAATTGAGTCTTGATTTCTACTGGCCTGTTTGTGCATGGGGTTGATTCTCAGGATGGCTGACTATGAGGACTGACCTGTATCTCAGTGTATGAGATGTTTTGCAGGCACTGGCCATACTAAGTATAATTCACTTCAGTGGGGTCTGGTGCCTACTGAGATCTCCATTTGGAAATGCTACTTGTGAAGCTGTTTGGAACCTGTTCTCTTGTTGTCTGACATTGGCCACTGGGTGTGTTGGTTCTGGGCCTCTAGGAAGTGACTCCAGTGCAGACAAATATCAGATGCTGCCTGTGACTTGCTCTTGGGCAACCTGTTTGGAACTACAAAGCTACCCACAGTTTGTGGCTGCCTCTACTGGGCCTGGGTGTGCACAGGAATGACCAAGTTGTGTACCAACCCAGATTTTATCAGCACCAGGCCCAGGGATAGGTTTGGAGAAGTCCCAAGGCACTATGGGACCCACCTCTGCCTGCTTCCGCTTCTTGGCTACCTGTTAGGCTCAGTCACTGAAAGAGCCTCTGACTGTACTCAATTTGCATGAGGTAAGTTTCTCTGTGAGTAAACAGTTAGGGGTGAGTGGTGTTCACCAGGCTGATACAGCTTCAAACACGGTGCCTGCTCTGGATATGAGGCCATTCAGCAAATGTCTCAGGGTATACCAAGTCAAGCTTCAACCTGCTGGGTGCTTGCACATCTTTGTGTTGGGGCAGGGTCTCAGGGAGTCTTTAGGGTGAGCCTTGAAAAGTTTATCAGGCTTGAACAGACCAAGATTTGACCATATGAAGGGAGGGATCCACCGCTCAGGTGTGCAAGGGAAAAAATGGCCCCTATTTTAGAGCCATGCAACTCAGTCAGTCCCATGTTATTCCAGGAGGCTGATCTCAGCAGGGCGGGGCCATCAAAAGGATGGGGATAATGGATCTCCAGTGACAGGAAGATGCCAGTCGGCTTTGGGGAAGGTGTGGGGCATGGCCACCACCCCAGAGCCATACAACTCTTTCCATCCCAGATTCTGCCCACAGCTTGGCAGGGCAGATCTGCCAGGAGTTGGGAGGATGAGGCCACTGGGAACCCAGAGAGTGGGGCTAGCGGATCTCCCATGATGGGGAGGCATCGGTCAGGTCCTTGGGAAAGAGGGGGAAATGGCCCTCCATTCCAAAAGCCACACAACTCAGTCAGTGACATCCATTGAGTCTAACAAGACCTCTTCACCCTGGCCCAGGCAGTTGACTCCTGAGCAGGGTGAAAGCTTCCCAGGATGGGGCTACATGTGGTCCAGAGGATGGAACTATTGCTTTTCCTCAGGCTAATGTCATATCGAGGAGAGTACTCCACTTAAAAAAAGATGGTGTCTGTGGTGTGGGAGACTGTAAAAGCGCAGATATCCTGGCGACTGTCCCTTAAGCTCTCTCCCCAGAGCTATAAACCCTAGCCTCTCCTCATGCAACTCAAGTCCACTCTGCCCTTCCTCAGCTGGAGCTCAGGGTGAGTGGCTGTGAATGGGATTTTGTTAAGATGGTGCCAGAGTCTCTAGCAGACCCCTGTCTCTCCTGGAATACAGAAATCCTGTTGATTTTCACAGCCAGATGTTATATGGGTACCTCTTCCTGGCTCCAGTGCTCTAGAATGGGAGCCCAGCTTCAGTTTGAGACTTCATGCTCCTTAGGGGGAATTTTTACAGCTGAGATACCCCTCTGGAATTTCAGTTGCTACCTGAGGGTGTGAGGCCA
The DNA here is from genome assembly GCA_004026545.1 of Mormoops blainvillei. NCBI lineage: Eukaryota > Metazoa > Chordata > Mammalia > Chiroptera > Mormoopidae > Mormoops > Mormoops blainvillei. Next base: position 97,707 of record PVJD01006316.1, read on the forward strand.
GCACTTTTCAAAGTCTCAATGGCTTTTTCTATAATCCTTGATTATGAGGGTATAAGGGGACTAAATGGTAATGGAAAAAATACAATAAAAAGATTAAATCAAAACAGAAAAGAAGCTCTGGAGTGAGTAAAAAGAAAAGACTTCTCTTCAGCTGGTCTTCCGTTGGTTAATCATGATAATTGTTCTATAATTTAGTTGTAATTCCAGTGTGGTCCTATGAGGAGGTGAGTATAACATCCACCTACTCCACTGCCATCTTGGATGTCCTCCTGTGAATTTGTTAACACCTATTTGCTCTAAATGTTTATTCATTGTATTTTTCATTATATTTATATGATTATAATTTTCAAAGATCTTATAAATAATTTTAAGTATGACTTAGTATATTTGTATTTGTAAATAGTGATGTCCTCTAAACTTATTCTAACTTAATCTTTAGTGAAATAAGTTGTTGATTTGGCATCATAGATGTCAATTTAGTTTATAACTCTATCAGAATTGCTATTACAGGTTAACTGCATCCTACTGTTAGGATCACTTACTATAGTCTTTTTTGTATGATTTGAATAGAAGTCTCTTCTTCACTAGTATAACTGTTAGTATTTCTTTTAGACATACCACATTTAAGTTAATTTCATTTATTTTATAGGAAAAGTTCACTATTTTCTACTTTGCTTTTCCAACATCATATTTACCCTGACCTTGTTCATTCTGGAGTTTTACAAACAGTGTCTATTTTTACATGGTTTTGAAAAATATGAGACACTGACTTATGGAATTAACATAGACCTGTGCAAACTATTTTATGGTACTAACATAACAAGATACCAGTTCTTGGCCATGTTTGCTACTAGGAGCTACTGAGGTTCAATAGTTTCTATTCCACAGAGTGCCATTTTGTCCCAAATGATTGATAACATTCTCCTGCCCTATTTTCCACAGATTATAAGAACACTACTGCAGTCAGGAGGTTCTGTAGATTCCTGCTTCATTAAGCATGATCCCAAAATGTCATTTAATTTATTTCTTAGATGGAATGTCTCATTAAACTCTGATGAGGCCAGGAGCTACTTTGGCATGGACTTGTTATGAAGCACTCTTAAAACTTTGTTCATTCCCTATTGGCAAAGGAAAGGGACAAGGCAGTGAAATCAATGCCTATTGTATTTATCTTTGACTAACTGAAATATTGTTTTGCTAAAATAGGCCCATGGGGTAGAGAGATTAAAATCAGACAAAAAGTAGATAAGCGTGAAGTATGAATCCACAAATTTATATGCAATAGGTAAACAGAACATACTTGCTTAACTAAACAAGATACTAACCTCCATCTAGGTCCATTTAAAAAGTAGTGTTCTTATATTTTTAAGATTTTTTATTCATTTATTATTAGACAGAGGAGAAGGGAGGGAGCAAGAGAGGGAGAGAAACATAAATGGATGGTTGCCTCTTTCAAACACCCAACTGGGGACCTAACCTGCAACCCAGGCATGTGCCTTGACTGAGCTTCAAACTGGCAACCTTTCACTCTGCCGGACAATGCCCAATCCACTGAGCTACATGAGTCAGGGCTTATTACTTTAGTTATACAAGGTGAGTTGAGTGTATGGGTAATATTCTGCCCATTTTCAGTAAAAGGGATATCTCAGGCATTATTTTTATTACCCTATGGAACAGGTATGTACCAAAACAAAACAGAACAACCTTATACCAATTATATTTTCCTGTATTTTTCATTGTAATAAAATCAGGGGCATCGTCATTGATTCATATGGGTGAAAGTTGGAGAAAGGAGGTGAATCCTTCAGTAGACAAATTGAAAACACTTTGTGAGCAAGGAATTAAGATATTGGCTAGCCCTGGGTCATGCTGACCATTGGGTGCAACTTCTTAATGCTTCCTTAGGGTTGAGAATACTGTCTACAACTGAATTATTTTTCCTGACTCCTGCATCCTACCACCCAGTCCCTGCTATACTGCATACTCAGAACATATGAATTTTACCCCTGTGTACTGTTCCCATAACACCAGAATTTGCAGAAGTCTGTCTTTCCTCTGTGTTTACACAGCATAGTAGAGAGATTCTTTGCTATTGAACACTGCAAATATATAGTATCATCTAGCATATTGTGCACTGTTGCCTAAACTGCCTTGGTTTTGAAGCTTTTTAGTTTGTAAATTGTGTTAGTTTGCTACCTAATCAAATTTCAAATTTTGAAAACTTGCCCTTGTGTCCAGATAAAGTAGTCAGAAGATGAGTGAGCAGTGTGACAATTATTTAATAAAAGTTACCAGTCTGTATTTTGGGGTATGTGTTAACAATAAATAATGGTCTTGATTCTCCATCGTTTAAGCCAGCAGTCCCCAACCCTTTTGACACCGGAGACTGGTTTTGTGGAAGACAGTTTTTCCATGGACAGGGGGAG